>JAMKCF010000020.1:10888872-11071372 GCA_023634235.1 Pisaster brevispinus
CTTCTAAAATACACCAAATTAAAGCTTAGAGAATGACCTTTCCATCCATGTATCTAACTCCAGAATGATTTTTTGCGACATAAGGGCCATTTTTGCAGAGCCGGTCACAATTTGTCTTGGTAATATTTAGATGTTTTAATGTGGGGGGGGGGGGGGGGTCAGAGGACATGGTTGGAGGGAGGGGATGGATTCCATGCTGGCTTTTACTAATTGAGTGCCTTTTTAATTCCAACTTCAGAGACATAACTCCAACTGAGGTAAAACTTTTGTAAATAAAGTCTAAAACATGATGCTGTAAAATTTAACTTGATGTTTGGTTGGGGGTAGCCATGCAATAATAGTGAGAAACTCAAAAAGCACTTAGCTTCTTTCTTTCCCTACACACTGACAAGGTGTGTCAGGTCCCATTTTTGGTACAAGAACAGTCTGTACTTGTTAATGCTTACTGGGTACAGGTTTTTTTGGTTTCCAGAGCCTCACAGAAATTATTCTCCTGATCCTTGTTGAAAAATGTCACAGCAAGGCTTGAATTTGACATTGGACCACCGGCCCGAGGCCAGTGATTTTAGCCACTGGCCAGTAAACTCATGACCGAACAAGAGCAGTCTTGTGTTTTTCAATTGAATACCTCACTGTTAAATATCATTTAAGTTAAACAGAAAGAATTAAGCTTTTGAGATCAATCTTCTCAGAGTGCTTTTCCAAATAAAAACAATTTACAAGTTAAACTGTTATTGAAAGCTCTTTCCTGTAAAAGATTGGGGGTGGATTTCACAAAGAGTTAAGACTGGTCTTATCTTGTGTTAGGATGAGTTACTCGTCCTAACTTAGGACCAGCCTTAAGTTTTTAATAACTCCTAGGACTAGTCCTAAGTTAGGACTATCTTTGTGAAATCGACCCCTGGTACTGTAAAATTAATTGTGGTCCGAACCACAATTTATTTTACAAGACCAGAATCTCAATGACTGAGAGTGAACTTTCTCCAAAGTTTAACATGTAAACTGTTTGTATTTAAACAAGCACTAAGAGAAGATTTATCTCATTTGTGTTATGGGTTAGTATATTTTGATACCCAATCAGAATAGAAAGATATGTATCAGACTTGGTCAACATTTGAACATCATTATATATTATAAAGTGAGGTAATATTGTTCAATTGAAGTACACAAGACCGCCGGACTTGTCCAGTCAAGAGTTTACTGTCCCAGAGCTAAAATAACTGGCCTCGGGCCTGCAGTTGGTCCAGTGTAAAATTCAAGCCCTAATGCATGGATTTATTGTTTGTTATAATTGTTGATCTGTGTTTACATTGCTCACTAATCCTTCAGTTGGTATGGAAATAAACAAGACTTACATTTGAAATAAGAAAACAAATTGTAGTAACTATATTATTGTACGATATTTTTTGAATCACCAAGAAGTAGACTTTCAAATAAAGCACTGCCACTAAAATTCTGCTGAGAAACTTTTGACAAATTTTTGTCAGGAACCAGTCACTAACAATATACATCACATGACAATTTGACCGGTTACCGGTTGCTACTAAGCCATGTTTTCAGAGCTTGGTAAATTTCTACGCTTCACCCTAAATAGAGACCATTTGATGCTGACATCTTTAATTGATGGACTCAATGTTTGCCAAAAACATGTCTGGAAAAGTCAAACAAAACATAACATTGGATTTTGCTGTAGATGAAGAGATACAGTGGTTATGAGGAAAACATTGGAAAATATCAATTCAGGACATGACCTATACTTGACCTTTTTTATACTCAGATTGCAAAACCACTTTTATTTTATATTGTGAATTTATAAGATTTGTCAAAGAGGTTTTTTTTATAAATGTAAGTTTACTTTTTTGCCACATAAGTTTATCAACTGAGCGTGCTGTTGTTTTTTGTTTAATTTGTCCAAAAAGGCTGTTTTATTTTGTTTAAACAGCCTGCATTTCCAAATTCTGACATATTTAATATTTGAATATTTGTTTTTGTTATAGTTACATTGAATACTTATAATCAATAAAATATTATTTCAATGTCTTTATTTTACATGAACTGTTTGTCCAAAAAGGCTGTTTTATTTTTTTTAAACAGCCTACATTTCCAATTTCTGACATATTTAATATTTGAATATTTGTTTTTGTTATAGTTACATTGAATACTTATAATCAATAAAATATTATTCCAATGTCTTTATTTTACATGAACTGTTCCTCTCCCCTTATAGTGGCATAGTTAATTTCTGGGTCAGCAAATAATGCTTAGTGGCATGAAGAGGCACGCATAGAATTGACAATCCCTCACTCACCAGTGAAATATCCTTAATATGTCAAGCGAATATATATGTTCTGCTAACCTAAGCACCGATTGTCGCAAATGGTAAGCTGAGCCATGAAGCTAATCCAAATTTATTGGTCAGCCGACTGTCCATTTGTCATTTACAGAGTATTACAAACCCAGACTTTAACCTACTGCATTGATCAAGAACTGGGGCCCAATTTCACAGAGCAGCTTAAGTGCAAAAAGTAGCTATTGGTTAAAAATTTTTAAAAATTCATTCATTTGGAAGAGTATGTTCAAGTTTAGTAAAAACAAGAACAACATTTCATGTTTAGTGTATGATTTTGTACACGCTCTTGTTTAAATTTCTCATAGCTAAATAAAAGTGATGAGAAGTAGGTCTAAAGCCACATGACAAAGAATGGCCATGGTACACATGTGTTGGCAAACATGTTATTACCATTACATCAATATTCATGCATACTAATAACAATGGTGTCAGTTCTTGAATTTCACTATGAAAATCAAAGCTCATAATAAATCTAATTGGGGGAAAAACACCAATAAATGTTCACAAAAAGTAGCAACCTTGGAAGCATTTAATACTCTTTCACACCATGCAGCCAAAACACTTGAAAGTACCACCACTTTTTCAACAGTATTGATTACACATTCAAAAGGGCATTGAATATGTACAAGGCACTTTTGAGCACACACCCAAAATACACAAAACCCAGACTCACTCAATCTCAGCATGCCCAACCTCAGTTGAGCGTAATGTAGAAACCTGGGCAAGCTTAAAACTTGCACAGATTTCTCCTAGTTATAGAGAAATCTCTATTAATAAAATATAATATATAGAGACATCTCTATTTATCAAACACTATTTGTAGAGATGTATCTCTATTTATAATACATTATTTATAGAGAAAACTGTATTTATAATTACCTCTTTACATTAGAGAAATCTCTTATTATGATTATTTATTTAGATATAGTGGCTAACCCAATGTTTTAAAACTTGTGAAATGTGGAGGCTATTGAGAAGAAAACAAACGATTAAGAAGAATCTCATAGCTAAATAAAGGTAATGAGAAATAGGCCTATGACAAAGAATGGCAATGGTACACAAGTCATGTTGGCAAACATGTTATAAACAACGACAACAAGGTATTGATTTTCAATGTTGAAATAAAAAAGAATTGTCATTGAAACTGGAGATGTGGGGAGGAATCACCAACAAATGTCACAAAGTACAGGAACCTTGGAAGCTTTTCATGCGGTGTTTCTTTTTACACTCTTGTCAAATGTTTTGTTGACAAGTGTAGTGAGCTTTACAATGCTCATTGTTAGTCTTTATGGCTGATGCAGCTATCAACTGTACACCTTGAATTACATGCAACAGGGATTTCCTTTTCCCTTTATGAAAAATCACACTATGTATAGCACTGCCAATTGTAAAGGCTACAAATATGCTGGAATTAACATTGGAAATATAAATTGGTGTTTAAAAAAAAAAAAGAGTTAATTCATATGGGAGAGTACGTTCATGTTTCTTGAACAAGTTTAGTAAAAATAAGAACAACTGTTTCATGTTTAGTGTTGGATAATGTACACACTCTTATTAGGGTTGTTTCGATTGCGGCAATGTTACAAAGGTCTGCATATTGAACAGGCAGTTTTGACCTTTGGACAAAGGTAGAACAATTTGAATGAGAAAGTGAAATGAATTGTTGTAAAATTGCTTATCAACCAGAAGGAACTATGTTAAAAATGCAAAAAATAGTAAGTAGCCTGACGTTTAGACTCAAGCAGAGTCTTCCTCTTTAGCCTTTGAGAAAGACTCTGCTAGGGTCGAAACGTCAGGCTACTAACTACTTAGTACAAGGGCTAACCTACATTTACACCTGGTATAGGGCCTAAGCTTTTATAGACTTTTCAGGCTAAGTTGTAATAATTTTGCTGATTTTTCCCGAGAGCCCCAAAAACAGAAATCAGACTCAGTAGGAAGAATATCATGCCTGATGTTATTACGATGTTGCAATCTCACTTTTCCCTCAAAATCAAGAATGAACAGCGAAAACTCCTGAGAGCTAAGTCAACTCTATTAGCATGCTTCGGCTCAATTAAAAACATAAAAAATAAATAAATTCTTCAAACCGATGTTGCAGGAGATTATGTCCCCCATACGGCGAACTGTGAACAATTTTCTTTTGATAGCGCCCTATATTGAATCAACCTCTATCGGTCCATGTTAGTTTCCATATTGGAGACAGAATCACCAGGGGACAAATCTTCCTATGACACCAGCATGGTCAATTTGTTCACGTTTGGTTTGAGCTGCTTCAAACCCTCTGAGAAGTGACACTACTGTTCTCCAAGCATGCATGCTGAATCCTCTTCAGTACGTACAGAACGCTGCAGCATGTCTCTTAGCTGGCAGTAAATTATAATGTTTTATAAACTGACAGTTTATGTACTGTTTATGAAAGTATCATGAACTCAAAATTTCTGAACAAAGACATCATATGTTTACAAAAAGGGGCGTGTCCTGTAGACACGCCACAATTGTACTAATGTTCTAGGTCTCGTGATTGATCCAACTCCCCACCAAGGGGCAAAGCAAGGACATTTTCTTTTGGAGGGTGTATGGGAGCCAGTTTGTTGACGGCAATTTCCTTCAACAATTAAACTAGAACAGCAGAAGCTGCCATGGCGAGCTGCCGAACGCCCGATAGAGAAACAATAAATAATAGAAAAACAATCATTCGATCAACTGATGTTCAAAAAGGAGGGGACAATTAACAAGTATGTAGTTGACCATTGCCTACTTGGTTTTAAATGTTGGAATAAGGCTCAGGATGGGTGGGGGCTGATTACGATGAAACATAGGTGTTTTTATAAACCACATAATAAAAACAAATTCTTACATTCTCAGCTCTGATACATATGTCATTAAAGACATGAATTTACCAGAGTAGCTGCATCTAAAGATGCATGCTCATCAAAAACATTATAGCTGTTGGCTATCTCTCACTAGTGAACGATTTCCCTTGTATCGCATCGTATTTTGCGATGCAATTGGAGCGATTTGCGATGCAATTTTACAAAGTGCATCGCACAATTTGCGATGCAATTTGCAATACTAGTGTTACAAAATTGTTGAGTTATAAAAATAAGTTTACACCCACAAGGTTTGTTTAGCGTGACGTCCGACAACCTAAGACTAGAGCAAGGGAAACAATCATATTGCGCACGCCGCCGCGCTGTGATCAACATTCCCCCACACATGATGGAAGCAGCATCAGCAGGGTTCGAAATTTGCGGTCGCCAAATGCGAGTGAAAACAGCGGCGGGCGAGTCAAAACCCTTCCCTTAGTAGCCCGCCAGGCTAGTCAAAAAATTGTTCCTTTTCACAATAAATGAGGGGTACAGTTGTAAAATCCCAAAGAGAGATTATATTTAAGTTCGTAAAATGGTTTAGCAAGTCTTGAAATATGCTAGATTTAATGTGGCCGCGATCGCGATCGTTCAATTGGGTGTTCAATTCATAGTAGAACACGCACGCACTTAACCACATGGTAATGGACGTGAGTATCCAACGTTCGCTCGTTTGCTCGCCCGCACGCACGCACACAACACATGGTGTATAGTATTGTACAGTATAACAGCAGGTCCAAAGTCCATCCTTACCAACATTCCGCACGCTGTGATTGGCCCGTCAATAAATTCATATTCATAAGGAAGCTTGGCTAGCCTCCAACTCGATACGCGATCACGAGTCGAGTAAAGAATTGCTGCACAATGTGGCACAGCACAATTTTTAAAGTTGTGCAAGCATTTGTACACACGTATAAACAATGTCTTGTACTTAGACCCACAAAAACAGTGACCAGACTTAAGTTTTTAAGCTTCCTGACCTTACGTCATGAAAAGCACCAAGCATTTAAACTTGGCCGATGAAGGGTATTTTTAATCAATTGACAAACACTCCTAAATAAACTCGAACTACAAAAAACAAGTTGTAATCACTCTTTAAGGAACATAATCACCCAGTTACAAGAAAATTAGCCTTCTCATTTTTATGGACATCAGCTCTCCTTTAAGGTTATTACACCAAGGAAAATTAAACTTTAATCATCATCTGAGTTTAGGACAGTGTTGAGTCTGTAATGCTTAATAACTTTTCTTTTAATAAAAAGTGAACAAGATCCAGCTTACATTAACAGAAGAGAACCTTATAAAAACTAAATAAATAGACGCTACAGGTGTGTCAAGTCTGGATATTTATATTTGAGAGGACAAGGCCAGTTTCCTCTTACAAAATGCACTCCTATTAGAAAACCGTAAGATATATGGGAACCGTTTGAAGGGGCACCAAGGCCAAAACCAGGGCAACAGAAGACATGGCCTCCCTGGCTTCCATGTAATTCCAAGTCTGTGTTCATAATAAAATCAATAAAATCATGAGCAGGTATAACACACAAAAGAGGAGTAAGTAGATCATGAGTAGGTGGTCTTTTAGCAGTGTATGCAGACACAAAAGAGCTGACGCATTATTGACTTTAGAGACTTACCAAGGCTGTTTATAAAGGCACTGCTTTTTCCACCTTGTCTCAGAATGGAAAAGAACAAGTCTGAGTGCATTACAGCTGCTACAAAGCGGTAAGCATCACACAATTCTCTGTGTTTTAGGATTTTTATTTAATCCTTGTACTGCATCATTTCACATATGAGAAACTATAAATTATATCTTTCTATACTACTACATGTATTACTGCTCCCAGTGGTGTAATTGCACATTTTCTTTTTGTTTGTTGTTGATGTTTGGTTAAAAAAAAAGGTATGTAATTTTTTTTTTTGGGGGGGGGGGGGGTAGAAATGACATTTACATACCATTCTTAGATCCCTTGTGTTGTGTCAAAGCCTTCAATCTATTATAAATGATTATTTTTTTATTTCATCATTATTATTATTATTTTGTTATATTCAATTTTTGTATTTTATTTTATTTATTTATTTAGTTTTATTTATATCCCCGATTTCACAACGTACCTTCACTGGTTGTCAAATAACCATTCTTTAAATACTCAGCCAATAGTGATGAAATTTACATAGAAAGTATATATTTAAAACTCCTAGAATATATTGTATCATATATCTCCTATGAAAAAAGAATGAGGTATTATTTAATTTGTCTTGGTAATATTAATTAGGTGTTTTAATGTGGGGGGGGGTGTCAGAGGACATGGTTGGAGGGGGAGAGATGGGATGGATTCAATGCTGCCTTTTACTATTAAATTGACTGCCTTTTTTTTTTAAATTGACTGTCCCTGAAGTTGGAATTAAAATTCCAACTTCAGGGACATAACTCCATCTGAGGTAAAACTTTTGTAAATAAAGGGTGTCAAATATGATGCTGTAAAATTTAACTTGATGTTTGGTTGGGGGTAGCCATGCAATAATAGTGAGAAACTCAAAAAGTGCTTAGCTTCTTTCTTTCCCTACACACTGACAAGGTGTGTCAGGTCCCATTTGTGGTACAAGAACAGTCTGTACTTGTTAATGCTTACTGGGTACAGGGGACATTGTTTCCAGAGCCTCATGGAAATTATTCTCCTGATCCTTGTTGAAAAATGTCAGAGAAGGGCTTGAATTTGACATTGGACCACCGGCCCGAGGCCAGTGATTTAAGCCACGGGCCAGTAAACTCATGACCGGACAAGTCCAGCAGAGTGTTTTTTGAATTGAATACCTCACTTCGAGTCTCCAAGGGTAAATACAATTCTGTTGAGTATCAAAATATACTAACCCATATACCAAATGAGATCAACCATCTCAGAGTGCTTGTCCAAATAAAGACAATGTACAGGTTAAACTATTATAGAAAGCTCTTTCCTGTATAAATTCTGGTCTTGTAAAATTAATTGTGGTCCTGTAAACATTGTGAGCTACATGCCCAGCAGTCTTGTGGAATTTTACCCAAAATGCTAGCCCTGAATAGGTTGACCAAGAAGAAATGTCAGCTCTTTCTAATAGCTATATTAGACGAGTATGAGAATACTCTTATCAAGTATGGCATACATCAGCTACACAACAACAATGTGCATTCCGCATTATTTATGGATCTCTAGGTACACAGTCTCACACTCTGAATTCAATTGAAGTTCTCTCCGAGAATGAAGACAAAATATTGCACACTTTTGGAGAAAAATTATACTCAACTCCAACAAATTGTTTTATTTGCTCCCCCATGTTAAAAATTGTACTAGAGTTCTTAGATCCAATACTCAAGCTTCTGAAACCATTCCCTTTTGCAATACAGACAGATACAAACATTCCCAAATACCTGAGCACTCTAATGAAACTCCTGAATGTGGCAATTGTTTGTGGTTTGTAACAATGACTGCCATACTCACTTCCCATTTAAAAAACTATATTCTTAACTTTTAAAGTTTGCTGTGTGTTACTACTGCTCAACAGATTTTTCAAGCGAAACCTGGACAGAACCTAAGCACGGATTGTCGCTGATAGAAAGCAGAGTTATGGAACCGTATCAAATTTGTAAATGTTTTTAATATTCTAACCAAAAAACAACAACAAACTATTGTACATTTTGGCCTTTGTGCCACCTGTTTCAAATTTCAAGTATGTAAACAAGTTTTTGTATTAATATTATGACAGTGTTATGACAAGTCTACATGGGTGTCTGTTTGTGGAGCCTAGGCCCAATTTCATAAAGCCTATACGCACAAAAACTTGTTAAGCATAGAAAAGGATTGCTTAGAAGAAACAGCTTATCAGCCTAAATTCCATAAAATTTGTATTGATACCACTTGTACCCCACCCATTTCTTGCTGAGCAAAGAAATTTACTGAGTCATATTTTCTGCTGAAAGGCTAAGCACAGAAAAGATTTGCCTAGCAGAAACAGGTTACCAGGCATGAAATTTAAATTGCTGTGACTGGTGCCCCAATCATTTCTTGCTTAGAAGAAATTTGCTACGCAGCATTTTCAAGTGAAGATTTTTCTGGACCGAACATAAGCACGGATTGTTGCCATTTATCATTTATAGAGTATTATCATTCCAGTCGTTAACTTCTGCATTGATTAAGAACGCGAGACGCAATTTCATAGAGCATCTTAAGTGCGAAAAGTAGCTAAGCGCATCAAAATTATGCTGATCTGAATAAGGTTACCAGCCAAAATACCATACCATATCGTCAGCGTTTTCACGAAGTAGCACGCACTGCTATACCAGCAAAAAATAACAATCAGAGAAAACGGCCTCTGAAGTTGAACATTTTTTAGAAACCCACTTTCCTTCAAAACTTCCAAGTATTTCCATTAAGATTTTTAATTGTGGATACTTGATGACTTGAACTTAAAAATTAACCTTATTTTGACTCATTTGCATTATTAATTAAGAAACTAGACATGAGAGAAGTTCCGTGCTACTTCGTGAAACCAAAATAGTGCGAAAAATACGCCTATACTACAACACAGCATTTTGTGTTACTTCGTAAAACTTGGTCAGCGCGCGCGCTCACACAAGTTGCGTGCTACTTTGTGAAAACGTATCTACCTCACTTTGGCTTGAGTGCGTGCCGTGCATTACAATGGTAAACAGAAGTTGGGTGTTACTGTAGAGATCATGGATTTTTGGACACCCCTAAAAAAATTAATGAACCAATCCTTACTGTGTAAGTTCCCCCTCCTAGGTCCTCTGAGTAACTCCATAAACACCCCCTGATTATAATAGTACATCCCAATGAACAGGGAGTTGGCTGTGTTGGCTGTGTTGGCTATGCTGATCACTTATGGCAGAGTTTGAGCAAGTGAACAGTACATTCAAACAGTGTCCTTCTGCCCTTTCTTTTCAGGTATGTACTTACATTATATTTCGTTTTACATTATTTACATTATGCTAGTCCATAGAAAGATTACAAGTTACCTTAGATGAACTGAGCTTAAATGTTTTGTTGTGATTTAAGTCAGCATCTTGAAAACAGTAGGAGTTTCCACTCCAAAGTTCCAAGACTAGATTTATTTTAATTTTATTTGGATCAAGTCAAGTCAGGTTGCTTTCCTTAAGTACTTCTTTAGTTATTTGGTATTTAAAGATGATTATTGATAAGTTTTTCAACATTTCTCCCTTTTACTTTTTAGTATACAAACTTTATTTGTAGACTTTCATATTCCTTTGTTAGAGTATATACCAGAGGAAATTGCTCAGATATGGTTTAGTTTGGAAGTACTGCTAATCTAGTACAGTGACCAAACTTCATACATCCTTGGTAGTTACAAGTTTAAGCGATGTCATTGCATCACATTTAGGTATTACATGTAGTAAGGCATAGGGCAGTTAGCAGCCCCCACACAGAGCCCTCATGGTCTGTGTGGCACCATCAGGTCTGGTACAGTCATTAACTCTGGCCCTGGGGCTATGGTCAGTGGATGGTTTGTTTCAGGACCACAGCTGTGCCAAGTCTTCACCCAAAGAAAGTGGTTTTTAAGTTAATGTTTTTCTTTATTCCTTATCTTTATGTCTTTCTTTGTTTTGGGTTTGGGGCCATTCAAAATTTTCAATGTTTTAAAATTTCGATTTTTTTTTTCCAAAGATTTTTGACCCACCCAGCCACCCCTAATTTCGATTATAAAACATTGATTTGTTATGCAGTATAAAAAATAAAACTACATGTGGTTTGCATTGTGCATGTACTTGCATATAGTACTTTTACTTGTGTGCGCTGCATGGATGTTAATAATGCACATTCAGGCTCGCACTGGACCGCAGGCCCAGTTATTTTAGCCCTGGGCTAAAACTTTCATCAACTTTTGTTGTGACCAAAACCTGTGAAGATCGGTGCCAAGTTCAGAGGCCAGCTATGCGTTAGATTTTTCAACCCCCCTAAAAAATATATTGTTTTACTCCGAAATTAACAGAATCGCCGCCCAAAAAAAAAACTTGCTCCAGGGAAGAAAAAAAAATAGGCTAAATACAAAATTGTGCAGATTTTTTTTTGTGGAGGATTTTTTTTTTCAAAATGCAAGAAAAACCTCTCCAGTATACTTCAAACTCACATAAGGTACACAGGAGATGTTGCTTAGTGGAGGTACGATTGTGTCAGATTATTTCCCCCAAGAAAATTAATTTCCGGCTAAAATGATGTGCAAAATCCTCCGCTCATGACTTCTACCTGTTGTGTTGAGTCTATGACGTGGGGCGCATTCAACAAATTTGCTAATCGGATTGGGACAAACTTGTGCGCAATTCGCGTTTTGCGCTCTGCTGAATTGCCGAATTGTCAGCTGAATCTGGTGAGAGAGCAAAAGCGTGCGCAATCTGCAAATTCGCGCTCTGTTTGTATGCCAGCCCAAGTTGATAATTCTGAAAAACTTCGTGCAATCTGAAGATTGTGCATTATTATATATTATTTTGTTTTCCCTGTCTGGCCCAAAGCGTGAGAAAATGGTTGCGGTGCGTGAAAGCGTGAGACTTGCTTGGTCTGCGGTCGCTACCTCCATGGAAAATCACACTCGCATTTGACATGTTTATCGTGGTTGGAAAGTTATGGATTCCAGTCTACTCGACCACCGCTAGCCAACTCGTTTCCGACCAACTCGACCGTTTACCAACTCGATCAGTGTACTAACTCGACCGTTGTAACTCGTCTGTTGTCCAACACGTTCGTTGTCCAACTCGACCGCTGCAAGTAAAATAGAAAACTCAACTCGTCCATTGTGCCGAATCGCCGTACCCCTAATGGTGTTTCACATAATGGGCCACGCACATGGTGTTTCACATAATAGTGAGTCACGCTGTACAGTTTATAATGTACTTGTACACATTGTACCTCGGGTCATCACGCGCATGTTGGTACGCAGGCAAGTCAAACGATCTAGCTTTTTTCCGTTTTTTTGTTTGTTTTGTTTTTTGAAAAGTGAATTTCAATTAATAATTATTTGAAAAAGAGGCTTTTGACCCACCCACCCACTAATTTGAAAAAAAAATCGAAATTTTAAAACATTGAAAACATTGAATGGCCCCTTAGTGGGAATTCACTGTCATTTAGGCTAGTTCTGGATTATTAAAATGTTTATGTCCAGTTGTTGTAGAAGAGCCATTGGGTTCCTTAGCCCACAGGCTTAGTGTTGGTCATATAGTGCTAGCTAGAGCCAGGCAAGGTTGCCATGGTAGCAAGAGTTATGGCCAGTGGACTTCTACATGTTGTTTCATGTGTGTTGGATAGACACTAAAATAAGAGTCTTTATTATATTGTTTTACTGGATAAAGGTCAGTTCATACATTGTATGTAGTTAAGTTTAATAATTTGATGACATGTTTGAAGTTATATTGCTAGATAGTGGATTTATATTAAATCACTTATGGCAGAGTTTGAGCGAGTGAACAGTATATTCAAACAGTGTCCTTCTGCCCTTTCTTTTCAGTTCACAATTTAATGTACCCCGGTAGGAGTGAGCTTGATCACCGCCGAGGTTAACATTACTTCGTGAAAACAAAAAATGCCACAATTGTGCAAAAGTTGAAAACACTCATTAGCTTAATAAAAAAATATAAAAAAAGTAAAGCTGTCTGAGCTTTGAAACTTCATAGAATTGTAGGTCTTGATGTATTATCAACAGAAATTAAAAAAAATTAAAATGTAAACAAATTCCTTATGCACGTAGCGTGCTACTTCGTGGTGTCACTGACGATAACAAAAATTTGTGACTAGTGTACTGCTTATTTTTTCTCAGCAGAAAATTTTAAGCATTATTTTCTGCAACATGAATTTGGACCTAAATTTGTGACCTCAAAGCATTTTTTGGTTTGACTGAGATACTTAACTATACATGGTACTTCCGGTTATTTCAGAGCATTCAGACCATGTACGAGAATCCAAAAAACAAGTTTCCATGTGGTATATACATGTATTTAGAGGACACCTATCTCCGCCCTTGGGAAAACCCCCCTCCCCATGTGCACCCAATTCCATTTCAACTTCCTAGAAAAGCTGAAACACCAATAATTTGACCTATAGCTTTCCTCGACCAAGAAATTGAGTGCATTAACAAAACAGTATCAACACAAAAGCCCCATGAACCTCAGAACACTTTCAGAACACCTCAGAAAAAAATGCTGTGTAGAGATGAACAACTACTATCGAAGAGACAAGTCACTTGAAGTACCTTGTCATGGTGACCAGATAGGCTTGTCAACAGAGGGTACCGCATGCTGACTGTGGGTTGAGTAAAAAAAAATATATAGTGCTATGCCTATTCACATGTGGCCATGTCTATGAATAAAACTTTGCCTATTTAACCACGGATCAATGCACAATAAAACTAATGTACAAGAGTGAACAAACTATGAAAGAGGTGACTGATATCTCCACTAATAAACAAATGTTATTGATCGTCTGAAATAATTGATTACATACCTGACTCTCTTGGATTGAAAATATGTTTCAAATATATACAAGGACCATTAGGGAGGGCCACTCTATTTCGTTTGGGTGGAATATTTACAGGGAAGAATAAACACTGATACAATTTAAAACTGACTCTCCCCCATTTTGAAATGGTTGGATCCATAAAGCATGCCTTTCCTCACTACCACATGCGCACACCAACTGATGTTGGACTGGGTTTGGAAAGTCCTGTAGTCATTGGGGTAAGTTGGACAGAAATGTAAATTGTTTGAGTTGTTTTAGCTCTGTGCTTATTCTGGGTTGTTGATGTTTTTGTGGTGTATTATACACAGTTTGTATTGTATTCTTGTATTCGCTGATTGTGTTTTCATACAAAGCTTCAAACAAAGGGATTCAACCCCCCAGGAATGTCTTCATTTGTTTATTCTACAAAAACTGCTTTAAGATGTCCATATTGAACTCGGTTCCCCCTTTATGAGGAACAAAAAGGAATCATTTTAATCCTACCTTAAATATTTTTATTCTTCTTGAAATTCACTCTTTCTTTTATCAGTTCTGTCAGTTATTGTTCTTAGTTTAAGTGTTTTTTTCGGAACTGTTTGAATCGAAGCCAGTTTTAAATTCCCCAGTGTGGGCTATTAAAGTTTCTTTGTCTCCATGGCCCCTAATTGGTCACTGCATCAGGGCCCATTTATGAGTTCCAGTAGAAACTTAGCATATTATTATTTGTGTTTTAAGCACTGTATACTCAGTCACTTAAGTCAGTTGTGCATGATCACCGTGATATGCGCACCCCTTTCCTATGTAAAAAGTGTTATCCAGATGGGTGTATAAGTAGCAGTGTTGTAGGTCTCGAGACCGGTTTTGCCGGTCTCGGGTCTCGGTCTCGGTCTCGGTACCCTGCTGTCTTGGTCTTGGTCTCGGTCTCGGACCCTTCCGGTCTCGAATATTTGACTTCGAGACCAGCCTTTTAACCATTGTGCAACACATTTAAGTAACTAGCGGGCAGTTGAGAACATCCCAGTCTCCCTCCCCTGCCTGCACAATACGATTTTGCATCCAACTGGTAACATGTAGGTCAGAATACACACTGTGTAGCATGCACATGAAATAATCTTGCACATCGTACCATACATATACTGTACATTCGTGAACAGTATGCATTTTGCACGTGATACTGTACTTATGGGACCTAGTTTACTAGACCTGCTTGTAAAATACAGTCACCATCTGCATCACAGTAGACGTGTTGCTCCCAAAAAGGATACAACAAGATGACAGCTTGTGAAACATCTACAGGAGGCAAAATGAATCTGCCCCTAGGTTAAGTGCACTACAGTTCCGGCAACAAATAGCTAAGAAACTACCAACCCTTGCGTACAAAATTCTGTCAGTTCCAGCATACTATGCAGAGTCTTTAGCAGGGGGTGACAATATCATGCACTCCCATCAGGCAAGACTGTCAGTGGAAATGTTGGGCATGCTTATGTTTTAAAAATGCAATGAGAATGTTCTTTAAAATGTGCCACAAATAATCAAACCAATTTTGTACAATTACCCCGGTACCGTGTTTCTTTCACCTGACCAATGGTTTGGTTGAGATTGTTAAGTTTTGGTTAAGATCTGTGTTTTGTCATTATGTTTTCCTGATTCTGGATTTGTTTTCTTCATATATCGTCCCTTTCTAGGATACAAACTTCCCATCAAATATATTAGCGAAATTTATTTTTCCTCCATTTGTGCTGGGTAGGTCTTTTATACAGATGAGTAATACTATAAAAAAAACATAGAAGTTCACATGATTGATGTCTAGATCTGGTAGACAAGATCAGACTGTTTTTATTTTGAACACTTTTCTTGTTTTTGATATGACGAGGAGTCGGAAATACATCCTTTGTTTTTTGTTAGTAGCTTAGTTTCCACCATTCTTTTCACATGTTGTTTACTTGTTTTCATGAAAATACAATTGTGTGAACAATCACTCATACAGTTTCACAAACTTACTTGACTCTTTTATTAATTAATTTATTAATTAAGGTCTCGGTCTAGGTCTCGGTCTCGGTCTCGGTCTCGGTCCTGGTCTCGGTCTCGGTCTCGGACTATAGGGTCTCGACTACAACACTGATAAGTAGGACATCTCACTTTTTAGGTTTCACGAAGAGACACATATCTTTGACTAAATACAATGGCAATTAGCAAATGTATTTAAAGAAATCAGTCAAAGGATGAGTTATACAGAATAGTATGAGAGGTCTTTTACTGCAAACCATGGCTTCAGTATTGCAGATTTTGTAGTTTTTAAGCCAAACACAGTGTAAATGTAAATCTAAAGCAAGCGTTTGGACATAAGTGGCTCTTCGTGAAAACGGTGACAAAAGTTGCCGCCCAGTGATGAACGCAGAACACTACAGGTATAATGCTAAAAGACATACCTGGGGATACTGCATCCCTGGAAAACCAAGTTCACAGTTATGTAAACAACCCCATGCAATGAAAAACACGGGGCGCTACCCTGGAAGTGTATTGCAGTGCATATAACATGTTGACACAGACTACATATTTGTGCGGTTCCATTGTTTCATCATCGGTTCACTGCTAAGATGGTGGCAGGATGACGTCAGTGCATAAGGTTTATAACAAGACGCAATTAAGGGCGATTCCAACGGAAAGAAGTTTTGACTCATTAAACAACTTTAAAATCATGAGTATCATTAATATTTTAATTAGTTACATCCAGCAAAAGTCACAGTTTTATAACTTAAGGACTGCATTCGAAATTGCCTCCCTTTTTTGGCAGAATTACATTAGTTTATAAATTATGAGTATTAATGAGGTTGGTATAAGCAGCAAAACAGACATGGATTTTCCACCTATCATGTCTTTTGCTTAATTTCTGTGAATTTTTTTAGACTATTTTGTTTAAAGGTGAGAAATGCAATACTTTTGGATTTAGCCATAATATGCAAGTTTTCATTAGAAATTTTCCTTTTGATATAAATACAATGCCTTCTGTGGATTAACTTTTGGGAACGGAAGGACAAAAAGTTTACTCAATTTTACCATGCACAAAAAGTGATTTAACATTACTTTTTCAAATAGAAAAGTAATAAAATGTGCAGTGTAAGTGACATCTATCCAACATCGGACCTGGTATCAATTAAGAAAATGTTGATTGTAAGAAAAATTACCTGCTTATAATTGATAAATGAAACACTCCATTTTTCTGGAAAATGATTGGTCCCATCAAGGCTACTGAAGCTGAACTATTTAAGCTTTTTAATCTTTCAGGTAGATTATAAAAACATATACTTATTAAATTATGCTAAATTGTTCAGCTTATACATGAATTAAAAACTTTGCCTCTGGAATAGCTTCAAAGATCTTTCCCTATTGTCCATGAATGATGATGGAAGCAGCTCTTTATGATTTGATTTCTTGTGATAATTACATAGGCCTACTTGTCGGTCATTTTGGTGTGGTCCTTTGCAAAGAACATTTTGGCCGTCTTTATCACTTTTATGAAGATGGGTCACATAAATACACATCATGCACTTTAGTTACTAAGGCAGGGCAAAAAAGCTTGATGTAACTAATTACAAACTGTTAATGATACTCATGATTTAAATGTTGTTAAACCAAAACGTCCTTCCGTTACCTTGGAATTGCCCTTAAAAGCATTTCTAAGGACGCTGTCACAGGGTATACACTTCACCTAGCTACAGTATCAACACAGAAACATTGCTTACAAGGTTGTTTGTATGTCAAATGCTACAAATGGCATATAAAGTTTGATAAAAGTAGAATTTGTCCTTCCGTTACCAATATGGTAACTGAAGGACATGTTTTAATCAATTATAATTCATAAGCAAAAAGGATTTAGATGTCAGTCAGACGGATGTCCATATTAAAGGCATTCAAAAACTTGCTTTAAAAAAAAAAAGATTCATTGCATTTATCCTACAACTAGTTTTTGAAGGAAAAAAATGGTAACGGAAGGACATTCTACTGAACCAAAATATGCCAAGTCACTGAAGCGTAACTAAGTACGCAATCTCTGAAGAAAAAAAATCACTTCTTTTTTCAAGACCTATTCTTTCATCTGACATGGATTTATGGAAATTGTACCAATATTTTATGCATTAAATCTTTAACATCTTCTTTAACAAATTCTTTAATATCGTCAGTATTTATCTTATTTTTGGCTCATAACTGGACTATTGATTTATTGTAATTTTTGGGTACCAAAAATGTATCAAAATCATTATTCTGAGTATCAATCTTGAAAATATAGACTGTTAGCTTTCATTTGACACCTAATTTGTTGTTGTGACATGCATTTCAATTTTCTGATGTCATGTCCACTTTGGTGTGGAATTGCCCTTAACTGCCAAGCCAAATACTAGCGGAACATCAGTTGAAACAATGTGAAACTTTACTTTTTGGCCAGTAACCTATTTCTGCCCTGTAAGATTTGCGCTTTGCATGCCTTGTGAAATTGGGCCGAGGTCTCAGGTGAGGTAGGAAATCTGTCTGACATTTTGTGTTCCAAAGGTTGTGTTCCACTTGCAAACTTTGCAAGCAACAGTAATTGGTGTGACACAACTTTTGAACACCTCTCATTTCATGTCAAACTGTTTGCAATCATTTGATGATTAGGTGGAACACTACCCCACCTTGATTCAAAATGATTGCATGTGGAATTGCGTCACATCCTTCGCTTCCAAAATTTGGTATCCTATTACATGTAAGTTTCTTCTTTGTTATTTTTTTTTTCCTTCTTCAGATAGATGCCATTTAGTCTTCTGAGAGTCATACATCATGGCGTTCATCCTGACATCTAGAGCCAGCGTAGTGCTCCTGTTTTTCTTGACAAGAGTAGACACTGCACGAGATGTAAGTAGCAACACCACTTGCGAGTTCACTGAGTGGGCGTTAGATGTAAACTGCCGCAACCGCGATTTGGTTGAAATACCTCCTGAATACATGACTGCGGTATCAATGGACATACGGAATAACGGACTTCAAATCCTTAAGGCTGGCAATTTCACAGGATTTCGTGATCTGCGCTATCTTTCTCTGGAGTTTAACATCATCGGTGAAGTACACCGTGGAGCTTTCGGTGGATGTAATTCTTTATTGAACATCTACTTGCAGTTCAACTCGTTACAAAGCATAGAGAAGGGAGCGTTTGAGGGCGCTTCATCTCTGGAACAACTTTTCCTGAGTCAGAATAGCATAAGTCAGCTTCATCCAGACGCTTTTCGTGGATTGGGCGCCCTCACTGGTCTTTACATTGGTCATAATGAAATAAGTCAATTACCCCAAGGTCTTTTTCGACACACCCCTGTTTTGAAATATCTCCACATGGGCGATAACCTACTGACAGATTTCTCGCCACAAATTTTTGCTGGTTTGTCAGATCTCACTTATCTCAACGTGATGAACAACAACCTCAACATCATAGAGAGTGGAACCTTTGATCCTCTAAAGAATTTGAAAGAGCTAGACTTGTCCGGTAATCTCCTAGTTTCACTAAGTGACTTTCCAGATTTACCAAAATTGAAGATACTTAACATGTATGATAACAAGATGCAGGAAATCGACAGCTTGTCTAGAGCGGTGGATGGACTTGATGAACTCTATTTGGGGCAGAACAACTTTTCCTGCACATGTTCCATGAACCCCATCCGTAAATGGATCCAAAAGCATAAGTCAGATGAGGGGGTTGATGCCAGCAAAGTGGAGTTGACATGTCATGCGCCACCACGTCTCCGAGGCAAATTCCTGGACTTAATCTCAAGGAAAGATCTCTGTTCGAGAGCTGTTGGGCTGGGTCATATTTCAACATCGACACCAACGAAGCCTGCAGTCACTTCAAGTTCAAGTCACGATGAAGACCAAGATTTACAGTTTTTCCTGTTTGCTGGGCTGAGTGATGCCGTAATCTATGTCATTGTTGCTGGAGTCACGGTCTCCGTCATGGTCATGGTGTTGTGCATCTTGATCAGGTGCCTCAACTGGCGGACCCAGAGATACCAGCAGCAGATCCAGCTGCAGGAGATGAAACTGCAAAAGAGGCGACAGCAAGTCACTCATATCACTACTAATAGAGAGTCCTTCACCGGCATAGACGAAAATCCTTATGAGTATGTCCCCTCTTATTCCCCAACACATGACTCCGCCTTCAGATCGCGGAACACCTTAAGCAATGCCGAGGTCCCTCCTCCTCCTCCAGGACAGGCCTTTCCAGAAAGCTCCACTTCCAGTGACTCGGGCATACTAGACTTTCATGAAAGGAGGCAGCTTCACCCATCACCACCAACCACTCAAACACCCCTCAACAAACCCCTTCTTGCAGGATGATCTTCAGGCTGTTACCCCGCCAGAAGGGAGCATCCTTCAAGATGTGCTTGACTCATTGTCTACTGGTGAAATCCCCAAGTACACAATCATTAAATTTGATTCTCGAGACCCTTCAATGCCAAGAGAGCAGGGCCAACCTCCGTACAGCAGTCGGCAAGACACTCCACAACAAATCCAACATGAGTACTTCATCTACCCCTGGAGCCCAACCCAACACCAGGCGAGTGTGGACAAAAAACCACATTACCCTTACAAAAAGAAATGGATAAAGACGCAACTCGACCAAAACGAACACATGAACACAAAATACCAGCCAAAAAAACCAAAAGACACACTTTGAATCAGAAAAGTCTCTTGATGAAAGTCAGAGGAAAAGGACAGAAACATTTGTAAGTAACAGGAACAGTAACCCCTTTAGGCTTTAGAGTTTGTTTTGGCGACTTCAAAAAAACAGAAAATTTATACAAAAAGTGGAAAACAATGGTACATAGATTTAGCTGTATTTTTTAAATTTGCTTTCACTGCCACAGATGTTTACTTTATCATTTTGTGTTTTTTTCCCCCTGTACATTCTATAAACGTGCCTCAATACTCAATCCAAATGACGTGTAAATTGCTCAACCAATAACCGTGTTTAATGTATGGTTTGATGAACCTCATACTGTCTGACCATTCAATATCACCCACTGAGTTGTTTGAATACTAGATAAACTAAGCTGACCTACAGTATGATACTATGTAGTATTTGCATCTATACAGTACACAGTCAACCCTCCTACTGTTTGATTGTTTAACAAGTGGCTTGCCTACAATATGATATAATGTGGTGATTTCATCTAGTACACAGTAAACCCGAATGGTAGATAAAACATGCAATTCTATTCAACATAATCCATTAGGTTTTGAATAATAAACTATTTCAGCCTGCAATATGATATCATGTTTCTACACAGTACACACATATACACAGTTAGTTCTGTACACATAATATAGAAAGTTGCTAATCACGAAAGTCCATTGCTAAGCAAGAACAGATTTGATAGCTAAAATGAAATTTTAAGCTTGTACATGTAAACGTTTTTCTCGCAAGCTGTTGTTGACCATAAAAGAACATATAGCTGGCCCCAGGCAACAAATTTTAATTCAAGAATTAAACAAAAACAATAATAATAACAACATTGCCGAAAATGTCTTTGCAGAATAAATTGTAATTTATTTAAAAAACCAACTACCCATTTGAGCCTTTTCCAAACCTCGGCTTGGAATCCAGCATCAATTTTTAAGCAATGTATACTTTGCATGGTGTTTCCAACATCAAACAGAGCCTGGAGCTGGAGACTAAGCCCAGGTTTGGAAAATGCCCCTAGAATACTTTCATCTTAAAAAAATGACAAATCATTTTCTATCAATGATAATCAACAGGGGGCAAATTCCAAACCCCCCCCCCAAAAAAAAAGTGGTTTTCTGATAAAATATGAAACCAGTCGCAACTGGTGAGAGTTCTGTTATGGAAAACTTTATGTAAAAGGGAATAAAAACTAATATATGTTAAATTTGCATTCGGGATAAAGAATAATGCTTAGTGTTTTACGCATACCCCAATGGGTGGTAAACACTGTATACTCAGTACTTTCCCCCCTTTTCACAGATTCGCCGTTCAATACTGCTATGGATTTAACTTTAGTGTAACTTTAGTGTACGTCACAGGATTCTCCCCAGGTACTGTGTATTAAGAAAATCCTGGGTATTTTGCCAATATAAAAATTTCTAACAAATGATTTTCAACTTTTTTAAAATTTAGAATTAAATAGATGGTATGCTTAAAAATGAGCTCGTGCAAAGATTGCATTAAATACAATTCAATAAATGTACATTATATATTTTTGTATGTAAAAATTATGAAACAAAACAACTTGCTGCTTGAACTTGAAAGCGGACTGATTCCGAATGATATTCCTGAATTTGCAGTCAATAAAAAGAATCTTTAACATCCGCCATTCAAATTTCTTGCCAAAAGAAAACCATTCTTTTAAGAATACTTGTTAATCAGTACGAGTGAAAAGTGGCCATTAGTTAATGAGTATGTCCCCTCTTATTCCCCAACACATGACTCCGCCTTCAGATCGCGGAACACCTTAAGCAATGCCGAGGTCCCTCCTCCTCCTCCAGGACAGGCCTTTCCAGAAAGCTCCACTTCCAGTGACTCGGGCATACTAGACTTTCATGAAAGGAGGCAGCTTCACCCATCACCACCAACCACTCAAACACCCCTCAACAAACCCCTTCTTGCAGGATGATCTTCAGGCTGTTACCCCGCCAGAAGGGAGCATCCTTCAAGATGTGCTTGACTCATTGTCTACTGGTGAAATCCCCAAGTACACAATCATTAAATTTGATTCTCGAGACCCTTCAATGCCAAGAGAGCAGGGCCAACCTCCGTACAGCAGTCGGCAAGACACTCCACAACAAATCCAACATGAGTACTTCATCTACCCCTGGAGCCCAACCCAACACCAGGCGAGTGTGGACAAAAAACCACATTACCCTTACAAAAAGAAATGGATAAAGACGCAACTCGACCAAAACGAACACATGAACACAAAATACCAGCCAAAAAAACCAAAAGACACACTTTGAATCAGAAAAGTCTCTTGATGAAAGTCAGAGGAAAAGGACAGAAACATTTGTAAGTAACAGGAACAGTAACCCCTTTAGGCTTTAGAGTTTGTTTTGGCGACTTCAAAAAAACAGAAAATTTATACAAAAAGTGGAAAACAATGGTACATAGATTTAGCTGTATTTTTTTAATTTGCTTTCACTGCCACAGATGTTTACTTTATCATTTTGTGTTTTTTTCCCCCTGTACATTCTATAAACGTGCCTCAATACGCAATCCAAATGACGTGTAAATTGCTCAACCAATAACCGTGTTTAATGTATGGTTTGATGAACCTCATACTGTCTGACCATTCAATATCATCCACTGAGTTGTTTTGAATACTAGATAAACTATGCTGACCTACAGTAAGATACTATGTGGTGATTGCATCTATACAGTATACAGTCAACACTTCTACTGTTTGATTATTTAACAAGTGGATTCAAATGATAAACTATGATTGCCTACAATATGATATCATGTTTCTACACAATACAGACATTAGTTCTGTACACAGAATATAGAAAGCTGCTAATCACGAAAGTCCATTGCTAAGCAAGAACAGATATGCTTGGACATGTATACGTTTTACTCGCAAGCTGTTGTTGACCATAAAAGAACATTCAGCTGGCCCCAGGCAACAAATTTTAATTCAAGAATTAAACAAAAGCAATAATAATAACATCATTTTAATATATTTTTATAAAACCAACTACCCATTTGAGCCTTTTCCAAACCTCGGCTTGGGCTCCGGCTGTGGCTTGGGCTCATGCTCTGTCTTCGGCTCCAGCTTAAGCTATGTATCTTTTGCATGGTGTTTCCAACATCAAACGAAGCCTGGAGCTGGAGACTAAGCCCAGGTTTGGATTTTTGTATCCATGATAATCAACAGGGGGAAAATTCCCCTCCCCCCCAAAAAAGGAGTTTTCTGATAAAATATGAAACCAGTCGCAACTGGTGAGAGTTCTGTTATGGAAAACTTGATGTAAAAATGGAAAAGCCTGATGTAAAAGGGAAATATTTAAAGGGAATAAAAACTAATAATAGATGTCAAATTTGCATTCGGGATAAAGAATAATGCTTGTGTTTTACGCATACACAGATGTATGGTAAATGAAGTGATTCCGCCTCTACATGTTTATTGCAACATCAGAATAGTTAGTCAAATTAGGAGTCTGAAATTTATTGTAAACAGTATTTAGCTGTTTCGTAGTGCAGCGCTGCGAAACAGCTCTTGTTTTCGTTAAAGTTTTTGTTTTTATTGTTTTTTTAATTTTTATTTTTCAGACAGGAAGTCATTGACATTACGCACGATTCGTTCTAAGCGGCCTTTTGCATAGTTCCTAAAAAGCAATTGCAATGAAACTTTCAGTGATGAAAGGCATTGGTGCAATAATGATTCTAAAACAATGATTTCATGATGACGTCATCACCTGTCACGTGACGTCATCTTAAAGGTTTCTATTTTAAATATTTGAAAATCCGTAACAAATCAGCCACAAGAGACCGTAGGTTTCTGTTTGTGGGATTGTATAGGGATAAATTAGGTCTTCATTTTATTCAGTGTGCGTGACCTCACATGACCTCTACTTCCGGTCGAAACCGGAAGTGCCTCGTAATTCAAAAGTGCTAAATGTTATGAAAATGCTTTCAACGATGTAGTGTCTGGCAAGAGTGTGCATTTAAAAAAAACACCGATGACGTCAAGATACACACGAGCGCCCTCTAGCGGCAGGTTGAAAACTGTTCAAAATGGACTTTTTAAAGATGTGTGTGGAGAATTTTTGTGTAATCGCTTCAAAATTTACACAAATGTTGACCGTCAGGCAGCCATCATATGTGTGAAGTTTCAGGTCAATGACGTCATCGGGGGTCACGTGACGCGGCATTAAAGGTGCCTTTTTTGAAGTCGTATATCTCCCGAAGTATTAGTGCGATCATGTTGAAACTTGGTAGGTTGTTAAATATTGGCAAGTTCTTGTAAATTTTGAAAAAACATCATGATGACGTCATCACATGATTTTTTATGATTTTTTTCATGTTTTGCACCTTTTTGTCATAAATTGGTAATAAAACGTGGTATAATCCAAATTCTTTTTTAAACAGGCTTGATACATCATAACTGCTTTGAATACAAAAAAAAATTCAAATTCAGTTGAGTAATTTGAAAAAAGTTATGACGAAACAGCTCGGCATTTGTGCACAAATGCAATCATGTCTAGTTTAAAATTGTAACATCAACAGTAACTGGAATAAACTTTGCTAATTTATGCAAATGGTACGCCTAAGTATGGGGCGCCGTTTGTCAATTAATTGTTGAGCGTATTTTTTACATGTTTTTACCATGGTTTGTAACAATTAGATGTAAACCATAGCAATTGTTGTCAAAACTATTTTGTGGTTTACATACCATGAATTTACAATCAACGCTTCTAATTATGGTTTATAAACCATGGAAACTGAAATCATCATAAAACATTGTAAACCATGGTTTATAAACCATGAAAATTAAATCATCATAAATCGTCGTTTTTAAACCATGGCTTTAAACCATGAAAACTGTAGCATAATAAAACATGGTTTATAAACGATGAAAATTAAAGCACCTTCAAAACATGGTTTATAGACAATAAAAATTGAAGCATCCTAAAATATGGTTTACAATGGTTTATAAACCATGGACATTTAAGCATTATAAAAAATGGTTTACAAATCATGGTTTTTAAACCATGAAAATCGCGTGTTCACAAATCATGGTTTATAAACCATAAAAATTTAACGTCGGTTTCATTCAACCTCCTTCCCCATTCAACCTCCTTCCCATTCTGATCGATTCCCACGCAAAGCCGCCAGGTCTGAGCTAGTTTAGCTCGTCGTCGTGTCGCAAACACACGACCGCGAATTATCTTTCCCAGCAAACTTTGGTTTAAGTGTGCAAATGTAACGCACGTCAAAATGGAATCGCCCACATGTACCAGTGTTTTATACTGCATGGTTTGAGGAACCTTTTCAGTATGCATTATAAAGCCTTTCCGAGTTTCCTTTTTATTGGGCGACGTGTTTACATTTGATCTACTTGTGTCAATAAACACAGATTTCCAGCACTACAGCTCTTCTGCAGACCATTGTCACATCCAACAACATAACACAGTTAAAATGAATAAAGTCAAGGTACAGCTCAAATACACAAACCATTGTACACTTGATTTAGCGCTGGAAAAGTGCTTCAACTGTCTAAGTGTTAAATATTAATATACCTTTTTTTTTAGTTCCTTCATTTGGAAGAGTACGTTCATGCTTCAGGAACAAGTTTAGTAAAAAACAAAAGCAACATTTTATTTTATGTCTGGGATTTTGTACACGTTCTTGTTAGGCTTGTTTCGATTGCGGCAATTGCAATTTGTAATTTGTTGGCTCTTCATAGGATATTATTTCCTTGACTTGAACAGTTTTTCAGGTGGAAATGTTTCTCTGGAGGATTGATCCTCAATAATCAGTTGGCTTTCAGATTGAAACTTAAAACAAAAAGCAACAATCAACTCTTGAAACAATTTCAAATGGAAATTGAACGGTTTAAAACCCCCTCAAAATATTCTTCTGAGAGCTATGTTTGTCATTTGGTGATCTAAACTGTGACACACTCTGCCCTTGGAAAAATCCCTGCTCTAACTTAAACACGTTGAAACAGGGTAAGAGTGATCATTGCTGACGAAAAAGGTCTGAAACTAAAAGCCAAAATCAAGAGGGTATGTTGAAATGATAACATTTCACCTCTGAAAAAGAGTCAAGTCGTAAGATCTCTCGCAGGTCAGTAAAGTTTGTAATCATTTTTCACTACTTAAAGTTTCAAATGAGTGTACGTTATAGGTAGGGTCATAGATTGGTAAATAATCAAAAGAAAATGACCGAAAAACTTACTTGGTGAGAAGCACTGCAGCTGCTGATAGTATAAACTAATATGGTTTTGGTAATATTAATTACACCCACAAAAATCTTAATTTGAGAAACTATTCTAGCATGGTTTCTCTGAAATCCGAGTGTTGGTGTCCATTCCAAGTGCTTTGGCCAGACATTAAGCGCAGGCCTGACTTGACAGCAGTTGCTGGGACTGCCCCCTGTCTAATTATAGACTTCAGGAAACAATTGCCATCAAGCAGTTTTTAACAAGATTTTCATTATGACCCCTTTCTTCATATCACAATTCATAATAAATTCATAAATACAAAGTCAAATTCCATACAAAGTTTCCTTTCACTAAACTGTGTTAGTAAAGGTTCCCCACCACCGTTCTCCACCACTGGGACCTCATAGAATGAATGCATCATAGGTCCTGCCTGATGTGCGTGTCAAATCGTCACTAGTTTCACCAAGAGCCACATCACTTTTAAGCAACAAACTATGATTCTAAAATACAGGAAGAGGCCTTTTTCTCATGTAATTGCATTTTGCGTTATCACGTAGAGCCACAAGCCCCAAAGATGAGTGTAACACATTGCAACAAAAAACAATTTTTCGGGTTTCACGAAGAGCCACTTATGTCATTATGTGTGATCACGTAATATTCGCGCCCCTTTCCTATGTAAAAAGTGTTATCCAGATGGGTGTTTAAGTAGGACATCTCACTTTTTAGGTTTCACGAAGAGACACGTATTTTGACTAAATACAATGGCAATTAGCCAAAATATTTAAAGAAATCAGTCAAGGGATAAATGATACAGAATAATATGAGAGGTCTACTACTGCAAACTATAGACTTGACCCAAGTCGAACTTTCGTCGAGTCCTTGGTCGCCCGTCCGTCTGATTAACCCACTGCAACGCAACCGCGGTTGGTGGATGATACTGATACTAGCACTACATACATCGCATGCTTCACCACTTTGTTGTGCGCCCTCACTCGCCAGGAAAGTGCCAATAAACTCTGCTATCGAAAGTCCGACTTGATGATTCCGCCCGGAGGCACCCCCCCTGCGTGATATGTAGTTATTCATACTGCATATGCAACATGCAAATATGCAATATACGCGTCCGCTGCTGACCAATGAAATCAGTTCATTTTTTGAAGACTCATTCATTTTTAAAAATAGGTGTTCACAAATTTGAACTCCACAAAGTAACATACAGCTTATGACTGTAAATAACCATTACTGATTTAACATATTGTAATTGAGTTGTTATGTAATACGAGTTTAATTTAAATACTACAAATAATATTAATGTTTCAAATGGATTCTTAGAGAGTTCACGGCTGACCCAAAATATAATGGTTAAGTCCTAAAGTACTAAGTCTACCTCCATAATGATATGCTATAGTAGTTCAGTATACATTACGTACATTACATATCACCAAAATTAGCGATCGTTGTCGTTGTTTTAGACAGTGGCGTTTTTTTTGTATAAAGATAGACAGCTAAGAAAGACAACCACCAACAACGCTGCTTTCAGCTGTGTCAATGTCATTTTGCTGCCGATTAACAATGGACGCAGCCATTGAGTACGCTAAAATATGTCTTGGTTTCGAGCATGGCTTAAAACCTGAACAAATCATGGCAATTGAAAGTTTTATGAGAGGAGAGGACACCTTTGTGAACTTACCCACAGGGCATGGTAAATCACTAATCTATCAAGCTGCACCGTTTTGTGCTAACTTTATGCGTCAATCGGTGAGTCTTGCTTGTTTGTTGGTTTAATTTTGGATTGAAGAAAATGAATTGCTACTATTTTATAACAAGATAAGAAAATAGAGGTAGTAAACAAAAAAGACGAACAAAAAGATATTAAATCTAAGACTCTTTGCAATCGAGATGTTTCTAAACTTCCTAAGTTTGTTTAAATCAATTTCATAATAAATAATGTTATTTATAAATTAATTAACAGTAGAATACAATTTTCCAAATATGGCCCAAAACAAATTCATGTATATCAGTATTCCGTGTAGTAATGCAAGCAAAACAATGCATTTTTCGCCCCTCCAGAGCCACATTTGTAAAACTTTTGACAATATCATAATGAACAAAACAAAAATAAGTTGCTTAGTTAGATGTTTTGTAAATGTAACAGAAGTTATTCATCTAGAACTTAGAAGATTAGCTGTCCAAATTTAAATTCTGAATCTGTTCACTTCTTAACAGGAAACATCTATAGCAATAGTTGTTTCTCCCTTGGTTGCTTTGATGCGGGACCAAGTGCGGACACTAAAGTCTCGAGGTATCTCAGCTGGCTATGTTGCCGATCTGAAGAAGATTCCTTCAGAGAAGAGAAAACTGCTGGATGGTACTTTTACGTTGGTGTTTGCAAGTCCTGAGACTTTACTTGGACCCTTTGGGCGAGAGTTGATCACATCCACTGTGTACCAGGACAATATATGTGGCTTCTTTGTAGATGAGGGCCACTGTGTGGCAAAGTGGTATGTTGAGTGAATTTAAAACTTATTTTTTTAAAGATTCCTGTGTATCCATGATATGCCAGCTGTTACTGATTTTTATCATCCCTTTCATAATCGCCCTTCAACATGTTCAACACTGCATATCATAACTATTGACTGCACAATGATGTATTTGCAGGATTTAATTTATGACAGAATTGGTGGCATATCTAGACATTGTAAAAAATATTGTAATAAAACAAAAAAGTATTTATTAATAATTATCTGTTAATTTTATGTTAATACTATTTTTTAGGGGGGGGGGGCAAGCAGGGGGTAAAGAAGTAATTTAGAGTACAGGAATCTTTTCCAGGATATAAGTGATATGCAATTGGCTGAAGGTGTAATAGTGATAATTGTTTTTCTTCTTTTTTTGTCACTGCAGGGGGTTCAAGTCTGGAAAGGTACAAGCATTCAGAGAATGCTACAGTCATTTGGCTCAGCTAAGATCCCTTGTCCCCAGCACAATACCACAGATGACACTGACTGCAACAGCTTCACCGGATACAAAACAAAATATCATTAAAGCCCTTGGAATGTCAGAGCCATCAATGGTCGAGATTTCACCCAACAGATTGAACATTCGTTATTCTGTTGTAGCTTTACAAATCAAAACACAAAATGATCAGTTCCAATTTCTATTCCATGAAATACAAAATGAAGGTCCTAATAGCAGAAAAGTTATAATCTCATCAAAGGTACCAACCTTAAAAAATGAATGTCAAAGTCAAACCCCATATTTTGGCCGATGTGAGAAATGTGCTGCAATCTTATAGGGATGTTTGGCATAAGTTGCTTTGGTGAGAAATTAGAATTAGCTGTTGCAAACTGCCTGATATTTCAACCCTAGCAGAGGCTTTCTCAAAGGCTAAATGAGAGAAAGACTCTGCTAGGGTCGAAACGTCAACATTAAAATTGAAGATAAATGCTGCCCTAAGAAAAATGTGTTTAAATTAATAATGAAATGTATTGAAAGGGACTTTTTCATAATAATAAAAACAATGTAAAACAATTCTTGTTTTTCAGGTTTGTTCAAACTTTAATAAATATCTGTCAAATAGGACAAACTCATCACATGTACAACTTATGTAACTGTGTTCTTTGAGCAGTGTCATTTATAAGGCTCAGTAAAAGAAAAAAATAATACAAATGATGTGATGTCATTCACTGGGATGAGTACTAAATCTTTAGAGGCAAGTGAGAAATCTTAGATGACCACCAGTTGGGAGGATTAGTCCCGAGGCAGAATTCTATTCTATTAAACATTTTGAGCCACAAGCTCTGTGGTCTTGTGCCCCTCCTAATTCAAACCCTTGGTTCTGTGGAAGAGTTATCACTGAGGGCTACACCCTGTACAGTTTTAACTTTGATAATTTTTTCAACGTGTCAGTCATCCATGTATGAAGAGAACCAGGGTCTAGCTGGGATAGAGGGTTTCTTGTGAAATCTGGGAAAGCATGAAGTTTCCTTCCTGGCTTATGAGAAAATATGCCTTCTTTATGCATGCGAGTCAACAGAGCTAACACGTCATGTTTAGCAGATACCTTTGTATGCTTACCAGAAGACTTATGCACTTCGGCTGCCTTGTCTGCAAGATGCAGGATTTTATCAAGTGAATGTGCAGCTTGCCCTACCCTTTCAACTGACTTTTCTGTGATTTTACCATGGAAATCCCTGCACTCCTGTTTGAACCTCTTATTCTTGTGTTCCATGACTCTGTCCATCTCTACATTTGTGTCTATTTTTCCTTTAAGGTTGATGAACCTATTCCAGATGAGTTGATGGGCCATTCTGGGTGAAAGGAGACATTTTGTCTGTGCAAATAGTCGCAATATCTGATAGGCATACTTTGATTTACCTACTGCTTTGAAATGGAAGAGCATGAACTTATACAACAGAAGGATTCTTCCACCATTACCATGTTTTCTTGCATCTGTGAAATCACATGCCAATAAGCACAGACCAAAACTTGAGCAGCAGTAATTTTGCACACAGTCTTTTAGGGGATCTTGAGGTTGCTTTTTTTTCTCGAGGGAAAGTCCTTCATGTTTTGTTCGTAAATGCTTCTTCAGTGATGCCATACGCTTGTAGGTCTTTGGGCACTCTGGGCATTTTAGTTCTTTGTCCCTGGCTGGTATTGGTGTTGAAAATATTGCATACTTGTTGAGAAGATCCCCAACTGCAGTCTTGAAGTATGACTCTTTATCCATGCTTGACATTTCATAGGTATGATTACACACTGGCTCGTTAGGTCCATCCATTCCAAAATATTCAAGACTTGCACAGAGAATTAGAGCTTCTGTGTATCTGAAAGAATGTACAATACAAAAAGAAAATAATTTTTTGTTTAGACCTACCAAAACTTCATACATGGTGTAAATTAATGGAAATGAAACATCAAGTCAAGATCTTTGTTCAACAATAGTATCTTGTAAATCATCTACATAAAAAGGAACAATTTTTAGTACTTGTCAAGAAAGTCTCTGCAGGCATTCAAGTCTTTCATTGGATCAGCAGGCAGACTGTAGGCTCTCAGAAAATTCCGCGCTGCATACAGAGTGCAAACATCTCTTGAACCTGCTGGTTCTGATGAATATAGGTATTTCCACATCACCTGTTAGAAGATTGAAGTTGTTTAAATCCCATGTAGTATTTAACCAAAAACAAAACATTTTTTTCTTTTAAAGGCAGGGTATACTACAGTAATTGTCGAAGACTAGTATCGTCACTTGGTGTATCCCAATATTTATTTGGAGTAATACCAAAGGTAAACCCTGCCTTTAACTTTCAGATAAATATTGAAGGTGTAAATGTTCTTCTACCTTTGTGCCCAGCCTAGACCTGAAGATAATAATACAGTTAGACTACAGTTTGTTTTATTTATTTTAACCAATGTGTACCTGATAGAAATTACCAAGACCATGAAAATCTTCAAACACTGGAATGATGCCTCCCCATCGAGCTGCTTTGGGTGATTCTCTTCTGTCCTCTTGTATATTCTCCTGTCGTTCACATGTCAATTGATCCCCTCCGCTAATGACTTCAATAGGCTGGTTTGAATCCGAATTAGGAACATACACATTAATGTAGTCCATAATCTTGGCTATTCCCTCATTTGTATTTTCATTTTCTGTTATAACACCAAGGCCAACCTGATAATAAAAAGATTAAATATCATGAAAAAGTAAAGTTGACATTAGGCTTAACTACAAATGCTTCCATAGTGTATTGCACATTCAACTAAATCATAAATAACAAAAAAGTAGGTTCTTTATGCATAATGAATCAAATTGAATCCACAACTCTCACACGTGCTTGCCTTTTCCAGGTTGAAGTTTACATTGCATAATAATGCAACTTAACTTCCCAGTTGAGTTTAAAACCTTGTTCAAAGAATTGCCATTTGGAGTTAGATATTTCTTAAAAAGTTGTGGCTATTCTAAAGAGAAAGTAAACAAATGCTCTTACCACTTCTGACTTTTGAGAGGCCAGGTGACTATACATGTGAGTTTGATGAGGTGAAACAAACTGCTTATAATCTGAAAAAGCTGGAAGATAGTCAACAATAACTTTGCTCACTATATCGATCCAGCCCTCTCGAAGCAAAATGTTGTCTTCAACATTTGGCACAAACTCTGACAGCTCCACAGTCCTTATGTCTCCAGCTGGACAGTCATCAGGGAGGTGATTGCCAGATATCTAATTTATATGGAAAGGAAAGTATGGAACATTATATCAGGGGAACAACGACCCTTTGTACACAGGCATGCTTCCATAAAATTATGCATACATGCCTTCCTTGGTAAGTGCATTGTGATGAGGTTTTTGCAGTACTCAGGAATTAACAAGAAAATTTAAAAATGTCTCAACACAATAGTGCTTCTACCTTATTCTTTACTGCCATTGAGTTACAGTAGTGAAGATCCTTTGCCCCATGACACATTGTTGATTGCCTTGGTGTAATTCTCAAGTCCACATTGTCAGTGATTAGTTTAAATCCAGGGTGTCTGCTTGACTGTTGATGTTTCAGCTGCTCCTTTAATTTCTGGACATAGGCTTGGTCTGCAACACCTGATTCTCTTTCCACCTGCAAGAAGTTGATGTTGGCAGAAATTTCCTCCTCTTTCTCCCTGTTTGATGTCATTTCTGTAGACCACTCTTTAACGTTTTCATCATAGTCCCTGCCAAGTGATAATTGTCTTGAGATTATTGTTTCATATGAGACTGTAATGCCTCTAGCATGAAGTCTTTGAACAGCTTGCTTTGAGACCCCTCCTCTTTTTAGCTGCAGTCCAGTGATGGTTTGATGACTATTGACTAATCTATTTCTGCAGTGCAGAAGAGATCCAATAGCATTCATTCTAGCTGGAAGGGTTTCCTCCTTTGTTCTGGTCTTAGATCTCTCCCTCCGGGGTCCCACAGTGAGAGCCTCTACAACTTCTAATAGAGCAGGGGCACGATGCTGCAATTCCTGCTCTTGTTCCCTGTATGACCATTGCTGGAGAAAAATAAACACAAAAGGGTTAAATTGTGAAACATATAAATAATTAAGCTGAGTAGTAAACGTAGTGTAAAAAAATTACATGTAAGAAATTTGTTCATTGTCTAAATAAAGACTCCAGGGTGTATCACCACTGTTTTACAAAAACATAATCACATTTTTGGTTAACTCATGTACTTGTATTACTTACATTTGGAATAGTACACCAACCTTGCAGATAAAAATGCAAACAAAAAACTTTTGTACAATTTTTTTGTAATTGTTATTATTAACGCATACCTCAAGTGCATCTTTATCTGTTCTCCGGAATAGGGATGGGTTCTTTGTGCTACAAAGATCGTCAGCCTCACTAATCAAAATGTCAAGGACTTCCTATGTTGATTGATTAGGAAAATAAAATAGTTGATTAAAATTATATATTTATTTGTGTGATATTTTTAAAGTTTTGTATTAACTAACTTGTGGACTGGTTTGATGACGCTTCAAAACGAACACGAATCTCATAATAATTCAAAAGCATATTTATATACATTTTGTAAACTAAACAAATAGCGTAGATCAATCACTTTAAAATTTACCGTGTAGTGATGAAGGGAAAAGTACAGTACTACTAAATCATTCATATCATACCTTCAATTTTAAGGGCCGAGACGTTGTTGAACCGGCGTCGTACTCTTTGCTTGGCTCTTTTTGTTGCACTTGCAGCCTTCCATTTGGCGGCGAATTACCCAAGGCCAACCTTTTTCGAGGCTTAACTTTCGTCGAGGATGGGCTGGCTATGCACTCCCTTTTCACTCGCCTTGGACCCGGCGGAGATGATACCGCTCTCAGTCGTCGTTTTGACTGAGTGTCATTATACTTTGTTACGAATGCCTCACCTACGTTTTGCAGCTTTTCAATTTTGTTCACTAAAACAGTACATGGACCACAGATCCTGTCTGTTTCTCCTGTCAAATCTGATTTAATATCTTTTCGGCCTAAAATTTTACATATTCTGCAAAGATAATCTTCACGGTGAATGCTTAAATATTTCTTGTACAGTATCAGCTCTCTGTCGCAAACTAGACAAACCCATTGTACAACCTTCACAGGAGTAGTAGTAGTGGTCGCCATTTTTCACAAAGTTGGCAAAGTAACCAAGGATGTCTTGAATATTCATAATTTATTCAGGTCAAAGTTAAGATTTCTTTGCATATTGATATTGCATGCTGATTTGCTGGATGCTGCAACCTCATTGGCTGCTACCCAAATCGGTAGATGAGCTCCATAGGCCGTGCACAAAGCTGTGGCGGATTCGCCAAGTCGGGTTTCGCGATCCAACTGGCTGGATTGGCAATTAATCAACAATAGAGGGCGTACGTTAAAAAAGCTCATACTGAGCTTGGCTCTTTTACGGTTGACTCGGAACGAAACCCGACTTGAACCAAGTCTATGCAAACTATGGCTTCAGTATTGTAGATTTTGTAGTTTTTAAGCCAAACACAGTGTAAATGTAAATCTCAACCAAACGTTTGGACATAAGTGGCTCTTTGTGAAAACGGTGACAAATTGTACCATGGAGGTATAAAACAAAACATAAAAGGAGTAAGGTCAATCCTGCTTAGGACTCATTAGCATGAGGTTCCTGCAGTAAACCAATGGTGTCATACCCGCTGAGCCCAGTAGATTTACAAGCTGATAAGTGCTCTCTGTGCATGATGTCCACTGCCTCAAAGCCCTCAATTATAACAAATTGTCAAATTTACCTTTGGTGCCTGCTCCCAAATGTTTGCATAGGTATGAGCGGTCCTGAATGGTTCAGACTGGCAATCCTTGAAAACTTTATACATAACTCACTGGCTTACCAGAGGACAGCCAACAAACAAAAATTGCGCCCAGTGATGAAGGCCTACAGATAAATTGCAAAAAGACATACATTACATGGGGGTACTGGAATCCTGGGAAACAAAGTTCACCACTATTATGTTAACAACCCCATGCAATGACAGAATAAAGGGTGCTGCTATAGCACTTCAAGGGTATACCCTTGAAGTGTATTGCAATGCATAGCATGTTGACACAGACTGACTACACAATAAAAGCACAAGACATTGTCACAGCTCAAAACTGGCTTTTGTGAACCCATCACAAGGGCAAGTTTTTGACCTCACTCATGAAAGGCAGGCTGCCACCAACATGCCACCTACGTTGAAATGATCTCATTTGACAGCGCAATGTTGATCGGTCTAAGCTCTACATACAAAACCTATCATTGTGCCAACAGCGCGCAGTATACGTACATTCCCTATGTACAGTAAGATTTGACAGGCCCATTTTATTAGAGGGTGCTGTTATCTCTATATGTTGTAAATTCATCAAATCTATACAATAGAGAACATTGTAAATGTTTTTGTTGTGTTTCCAACTGCTTCAGTAGTTTACAAATTTGACAAACAACATGTATTTAACAAAGTAAACGACATGTATTACATTTTTAAGATGTGTACGTTGCCTCAGATTTAACACTACCTGCAGCAAATGCACATTATTAGCTGCTGCAAAAAAAAAATAAAATAAAAATTTGTGTAAAATGTTTACGCATTTTATGTAAAACTAACCACCTTAACAATTGAAAATGTTCTTACGATGTATACCGTTACGTTTTCAATGCTGTTAAAGAGAGCATTTTAACATTATACATGGTTTTCATTTTGTTTCTTATTGGTCATCACCTCTTTTACAAATGGAGTGTACCCAAACCGCGATCGCAAGTGATTGGGCAATACCCCTTCCGCCCCCCTCCCCCCAGTTGTGGTGCTGATTATTTGTCCATGAGCCAGACACTGAAATTTCACATTGGTGATAAATGATTTTATGCAGAATAGGTCCATTTCCCCTTAGCAAAGGTTACAGGATATTTGAAAATAGTTTGTTTATGTTTTTTTGTGATTATGGGAGAGGGATGGGGGCATAATGTGCCCCCTGTGATGTAAAATTGCCTGTAGTTTTATCAAAACACGAAAAAACCCTAAATAAATTGCGCTAGAACATACATTTTTTAACAACTTAAATGCATAGGCAAATCAACAATATTGTATTAGCATTTAAGAAAATGGATCCTGTTATTTAACAATGGAAGTCTCAACTGAACAAAATTGACTGGGTAAACTTTTCTTTGTCAGATATATTTAACACCCTTCAAGGGAGACCTAGAGACAAAAAAAGGAAAACGCATCGGAACTCTCTCCATAGTGTCTTGTTGATTGGGCAAGACCGGGTACCATCACATGTGCTGTAAAGGCCCACTAAATACAGAATGTGTGAGACCTTATCAACTACAAAGCAGGCCACATGCGCCACAAAACGCAACCCATGGGAGCAAGGACGAACATGCCCTTCACAATCTGAGATAATTAACAGTAGCAATTACAAAAATGATTGTTTGTCTTGAATAGATCCAACCCTTCAGGGGAAAGATAAACCCCAGCAAAGCAAACAAATATGAACAAATAACAATTTGAATTGTGGGTGATGCAGGATTGCAACCCCTATTTGCTGGCTAACCAACCAAGCCCATTTATTGATGGATAGCTCTTCATCTCCAATAGGCTGGGAAAGTGCCCCCAATGAAACCAGAGGGAGAAGATTTTACTTTCATACATAAATTTGATGGACCTTTGCCCCAAACTAACAAACAAGGAAAAATTCATATTTCAGGGTGGTTTCATCATTTTTTTGGGTTTTGAAATAGTGAAATTTACCTATTTTCAAGGCAGCGTTGCCATTAAACAGCATATAGAAAATTATTTTCATTAAAAGTTATGGATATAGGTGGGTCCTTGAAGGCTGCAATTAATGTATAAAAGTAATCACAAGGTATGTGGGTGGGTTGTACCATTAATTGCAAATAGGGGTGTTTTGTACTTTAAAAAAGAAGAATTTAAGTATGAAAATGTTCCATCTTTTGACAGCGAGCATAACCCATATGGTAGTGCTCCGATTTCAACATCGACCACATTGAGATGAGACTTTGGTTGTGTGAAAAAATGCAAAACTTGCTTGGGGGAAAATACTTTATTCCTTGCAGTGTTGCCAGGAATTTTCCAATTTTCGAAATTAACATTGCACATAGTGATCCCCCTCCGTATTTTCAAAAGCGATTTTTATGAAACTTGCAACAAATGTTCATTTTACCAAGTTCAACTTGCTGACATAAACAAACTTTTAAAATTGTCATAAAAGTCAAGGGAAATCTGATGTATTTTTCCCACTTTTGGTTGAAAAAGACCCCCATATTTTCCCCCATAATTTCAGTTGTTGTTATCCAAATGCTATAAAACTTTGCAAAATTGTTTATTTTGACATAATCAACAACATGACAACATCTTTCAAGTACTGGGGTCACTGTTGGCGACGTTATTTGTTGGTTTATCCCATTTTTGGTGGTATCATTATTTTTTTGTTTTTCCACTAAGGTTACGGTGAGGAGGCCTGATGCTCTATAGTATTAGAAAAAAATGGAAATTAGCATTACATGTTAAAAACATTTCATTGATAAAAAACTGATATAGTTTGAACAATTTGCATTTGCACTGTATGCTACGGGTGTATATTTAATGGGGTATATCCACAATGCAATTTCAGATCATACTTTCAGTCTACAAAACAAACAGACCGAAACATGTAGAATATCATTTATGCACTTTTGAAATCATATGAACAGATAAAAATTAGGAGTTAACAAGATTTTTACTGTCTATGCAACTAGTCAACCTGAACCACAATTTGTTTCTATGTATCACAAAACTAATTCTCTGGCAACTACCATATATTCAATGTGGAGCCTAGGACAACTCTATTATTACCCCTATGCAATATTCCATGTCCGCATGTTTGCAGATATGAACAGTCATTACACGAAGTCATCAGGATCTTACTCTGTTCTTGGATTTAACAATAAACTTCCACAACTCACTAACAGTGTCATACAACTCAATTTCCAGTGACATTTACACGTAGACTGGGGAAAGTCTAATTTCACCCTATGTGCGCGCTTTTGAAAGTGTGAAAAGTCATGTTTAAATTCAGCAGATTTTTGCTACGAAAGCAAACTCTTCTCAATTCCCACTCAGAATTGTGTATCATGGGTGCTCGCCGTCTCTGGAGTAACAAAGGCAACTAAGCAAAAGCTTGCCTCGAATGTAGCATTTGTCTCTAGTCTGAGGAATTCAATCTTAAGCAGTCACTTGCGACTAAGCAAGTCAGTGTACCAGACGTTATTTCAACCCAACTCGCAAATGGATTGTTCCCCAACTTTCCCGGCACAAACCAAATCTGTTCACATTTCTAAACAAAACTTCACACACAAAGAAATGCACCTACCTGGCACATTTCTCCATTAGATCAATAGCCGTCAGGTCACACAGGCCGTGCTGGGTGATGTCTTTCCGGATTCCCCTCGTCCGACTCCAGAGGAAGTCGAACCATTCCTCCCAACGGCCGTCCTGTCCGTTGTTCATGATGTGGCACAGTAGTTCATAGTCATGGTAAGAACCGAGGCTGGGCGCATCTTATGGGGCAGAGGTTCTTCCTGCGTGGGAAAAATACACAATGGCTCAAGATTAAGTACAGGGTTAGTAAGGCTGTATCCAAAATGGCGGATACGGGTACATTTGCTAGGAGCATCCTATACTCCAACGCATGATGGTGCAGAAATCTAGCTGTAGCCGTAGCTGTAGCCGCCAATTTGTTAACTACAAACAATGAATTAGTTTCAATCTGAAAGCTCACAAAGTTCCAGAGTTTGCACTTAGTGTTAGTCTTCTATTGAAATTGAATAAGTGGACTCGTTTGAATAGCACTTCTGCTTCTTAAGATATTGCTACAAATTTAGTGGGTTGCACCAACCCCTTATGTTACTCCACGGTTATAAATGATTTTAGCGTAGCTTAAGGCTGCATTAATGCAATAAGAGGATTTTGGCCAGAAATAACAACTGCAAATAAGGACCAAGAAATAGGGCATGGTGATGGCCAAAAGGCATGAAACAGATTATGGTGGAACTGCCATAAGTCTGTTTCACACCCAGGGGCTTTTTCAAAGTCAAAGCTTGCAACTTACTTGGTCATACCAGCCACACCCTGGCAAAACCTACACAGCCCTCCACCAAATACACAAGTACAACCTTACTCCAGCACAGCACCCAGCAGACTGCTGCACATGGCTATTTGAATAGGCCTCCACACACCACGTGAACAAAAGAAATTAACAATACCTGGGCTGGACCAATGAACGCCCTGCAAAGGAGTGTGACTGATGGGTGGGCTGAACCAAAAATATTGGAGGTGTAAGAGAAGGCTGGAGGGGCAAAATATAAGATTCCAAAATAATTTTTTTTGAGAAACATACCATCACTTTCTGCACATTGGCCATGATCTACCCCCCCTTTAAAAAGTGGCTAGAAAATAACTTTAGCTATACATGAATGATATCAAACAAATCCTGCTGAATCTGAATATGACTGTTCCCACTTTCAAAAGTGGACACGCAGGTGTGATAGTAGACTTTCCCCAGTCTCCACTTGTGTGACACTGTTAGTGAATTGTGGGCGTTTTTGTTATTTCCATGAACAGAAAAGATCCTGAGGAATTCAAATCTGACTGTTCCCACCTGGAATTAATTTGTTGTGTTTAAAGTCTGGCAACACTCCAGAGGTAAAGTAGACCTTATTTCCTTTACTGAAGTTGAAATTTTCACATTGATGACTTTTTTTTTGAACAAGCAAAATCCCCCCTGAAAAAACTCTAAAATCACTGTTACCAAGTGTTTGCCATGGCAGCAACTAAAATTTCGAGATAGAATTAGTTTGACCCTAAAGTTAGGGTAAAAGTTAGCAAGTAGCCAGGGCAGAATTTCATAAAGCTGTTAAGCAGAAAATTCTACTTAGCAGATTTCTTTACTTAGCAAGAAATGAGCTGGGTACCAGTGGCAACCATGTAAGCTTTAGAAAATGCTGGTTTGTAACCTATTTCTGCTAAGCACGATTTTTCTGTGCTTAGCAAGTTTCTGTGCTTACAGGCTTTATGAAATTTGGCACTGGTGAGCAGCTGCCACCGGTGGCCATATCCAGCCATCTTGGATTATGTGTTTTCAGCCTGTATTACCCATATTGGGGGTTCAAACTATATCAATGGATTTTGTTAACAAACTACTTTCAACATTACAGGTCGAGAAATACTACAGTCATCAATCAGACCTTATCTTTGTAGCCTTAGACCCAAACATTGGAAGTCATATCAGTTTTGTAGAAACCCCCCAAATATCCACATTTTCCCCCAAAATGGAATAAACCAAAGGTTACAGCACCATAACAATTACCCCAGAAAAAAATACCATATCATGTTATTGATCATCTCAAAATAAATAAGTTTACTACTTTTTAAATTTTGAGACAAAATACTGAAATCATGACAGACATAAAAGTGCATAAAAATGGGCTAAAAATCCCAAAAATCCATTTAATGGCAAATTTTGTATGTTGTTTTTATTTCACCTAGTAAAACTTGGTGAAACGAAAATGGTGGCAAACTACATTAAAAGTACACTCAAGAACTTGGGAAAATACAGAGGGGTGGGGCACTAGCTTCCGATCTAGATTGTTATTTTAATGGGAAATTGCCTAGCAGCTCTGGAAAGAATAAAGTATGTATTTTCCCCGAGCAAATTATACAATTTTCCACAAGAACAATGTCTTGTCTCTACAATGTAGTCAGTGTTGAAATTGGAGCACTTCCATATGAGTTATCAGCTGTCAAAAGATGCTATTTTTCATACTTTCAAAAAGGTCCGAAAACACCCCCTATTTGAACTAATGGTGTAACCTATTCATACACCTGTTGATTATTTTTACTAGTACCTGTCCATAACTTTTAAAGAAAATTATTTTCTTTGCTATTTTAGGCCCTAATGGTAATGCGACCATGAACAAAAGGATAAATTTACTACAGTATAAAAATAAACCCAGGCCTTATCTATGTAACCTTGGGCCCAACAGTTGGCGGTCGTTCAGTTTTTAAGTTGATAAAACAAACAAATACACATTTTCACCCTATTTTCACCCTACATACATGTATTTGGAAAAAAAAAAAGCATTATTTTCAAATGAGGCACTTGCTACAGTGCATGCGCTTAAAGCATGTAGCCAAGTAGTAACGTGCGTGAGTGGCTGCAAGCACTTGTACATCTAACACATTCGTGGTTTGTGCACGTATGTTATGCAATGTGCTGCTCCCGTAGTAATTTGGGCATGAACAAAAAGAGATTCATTGTACTGTTGTTGTATGCGTATAAGAACGAAGACTCAAAGTTGAAATTATTGCACCTTTTGTGACATTTTTAATATTATTGTATCATTTATTTCTTTGAAGAACTTGTGCAATTTACTGCAGGGTTTCGTGTGAATTTTTATATGCCTGGGAAATCTTGGAAAATTTCAGGTGGTCATTTTTGAAGTGATATGAGTCTAGGAAATAATTAAGGCGATATACGATGGTTGCTTTCCTAGCTCCTGACCAAGGTCTTTATTCTTTCATACCACTTTATAAGAAGAATGATAACACAGTGGTGTACAATATACATGGGCAGGATAAAGTAGTCCCATATCACAACATCCCCCCTCTTTTGAAAGAAAATAATTTGGGCACAAAAATTAGTTTGTGGGGAGACATCTAGGATATGATTATAATGAAGTAGGTACTTGAAAATGGTTGGATAGATAAGGTGTTGTTTGAACATCCAGTTGCAATTTGAAATAAAAATTTCAGAATATGGTGGAAAGTTGTCGCATTCACAATTATTTTCTAATGAGTGATGTTTAACTTAAGAACTAGGAATTAAACAGTAAACAACTCAAACACACCGATGGTGTAACTTTGAACTTCAGCTCATAACAACTTTTGAGATTCAAAACAACTTTTGATATTCAAAACAACTTTAGTCATCTGTGTATCTGGCTGGTTTGCGGCTGAGCCGCCCTGATCTGGTTTTAGTAGCAGACTGTTTAGGGGAAACATTAGTAGCTGTCTGAGACCATTTGTTACCACGTGTTGAGGTTGCTTTTTGCAAGTTTGGCATACGCTCTTGCGCAGTCTTGTATTTGCCTCCAGTATCTGGTTGGTCTGGTTGGTCTGGTTGGTCAGCAAATCTAACGCGCTTAGGGGTTTGGTCAAACTGTATACGCGTAGGCTGCACAAAGTTGGCGCTTGCGCTTAGCTTAGACGCAGTTTGGCCTGGCATTTCGCGCAGGTGCGATCTGTTGCGACGAAGTTTGTTTCCGTTTGGCGTCATGACCTCATACGACCGTGGTTCCTTGCATACCTTGGTGACTTCTCCTGGAAACCATGTTTTGCTAGGTGTGTCTAGGACCCTGACCTTCTGGCCAACATACAGTGGCGGGAGACTTGGACCGGCATGCTTGTCGTGGTCGTTTTTCATCTTGTCTCTCCTGTCCTGTAGGTGTTCATGGTTTTCCGCGTGCTTCTGCATGGCATCATATGGATTGTTGCTTGGCAGGGTTGTACGGACTGGTCGACCAAACATGATCTCAGCTGGTGCAGGTAGGTTGGCATCAATGGGTGTTGCTCTTAGATGGAGCATAGCCATATGGACATCCTGGTTTGTCTTGTGGCACTTTTTCAAAACTGATTTGACAGTTCGGACCATCCGTTCTGCTTGCCCGTTAGATCGGGGATACCTTGGCGAGGAAGTAGTGTGCTTGACTAACCATTTGGCACACATGTCCTTATATGCGGTACCAGCGAATTGGGGGCCATTGTCGGAGATCATTTCGACTGGGGCTCCAAGGAGTCCAAACGTGGCAGCCGTAGCTTGTGCAACTGATGCGCTTGTAGTAGAGGTCATCTTATGAACCACTGGATACTTTGAATGATAGTCCACAATGATGAGGTAGTCCTGTCCGTTCAGCTCAAATAGGTCAGTTCCTAACTTCGACCAGGGTGTAGTTGGAATGTCGTGAGGTGCCAAAGGTTCCTTTTGCTGGCGAGTTTGGGTTTCTTGACATGGCTCACATTCTCCAACGAGTTTCGCTATATCTTCATTGATCTTTGGCCAATAGACTGAATTGCGAGCAAGTCGACGAGTTTTCTCAACTCCCATGTGGCCAATGTGCAATCGATTGAGTATATCTTTGCGCATGCTCTCCGGTATCAGGACTTGTCTACCCTTGAAAACTACGCCACAAGAGATTCCCAGCTCGTCTCTGTATGACCAATATGGCCGCAAGTCTCGTGGGAGGTCCTTAATGGAATCTGGCCACCCTGCATATATGACTTGTCGTAGTTCCTTCAGTATTGGGTCGCGTGATGTCTCTTCTTGCAGTACTTCTTGTTTGGCACTGCCAAAATGAACGAGGTCGATCTCCTGTGTGACTGGACAGTCAGTGAGAGTTACATCATCCACCTGGATGTCTAGGGGAACATCCTGTCGTTTGTCTGGATTTGGCAATCTACTAAGTGCATCAGCAAGTGTCATCGATGGTCCTGGTTTATATTCAATGGAGAAAGTGTATCCTTGAATCTTAATGAGCAACCTTTGAAGGCGCGGTGGAGCACTCGTCAATGGTTTGGCACAGATCGTGACCAGTGGCTTGTGGTCTGTGTGAATAACAAAGTCGCTGCCGAACAGGTATGTATGGAATCTGGTAATGCCAAACACTAGTGCAAGGGTTTCTCTCTCGATGTTAGAGTAGTTTGCCTGTGCCGGGGATAAACTCTTTGACGCGAACGCCACTGGCTTCCCCTTCTGAAGAAGACACGCACCAAGGCCTTTTTGGGAGGCGTCGACTTCTAGAATGGTTGGTACTGATGGATTGTAGTACTGTAGGCATGAACCTGCCCTGATGGAGTGTTTCAATGTGACAAACGAAGCTTGGTGATCCTCTTGCCAGAGGTATGGGACATTCTTACGAAGCAAATCTCGTAACGGTGAAGCCTTCTCCGCAAAGTTTGGAATGTAGGCGGAGACGTAGGTCATCAGCCCAAGGAATTTCTGGAGGTCTTCCTTGTCTTGTGGAGTAGGAATGGCATATATATCCTCGATTCGACTTGGGTCTGGGTAGATACCTCCAGTAGAGTATATAGAACCGAAGAAGTTGATGTGGTCCACCTTAATGTTGCACTTTTTGCTGTTGAAAACAAGGCCTTCCCGTGCTGCTGTTTCTAGCAGACAAAGCAGATTAGCGTCATGCTCTTCCTCATTCTGGCCGTAGACGGCAATGTCGTCTGCAATCCCTACACAGCCAGGGACTTGGTCTGTGATCCTATCCATTCCCTGTTGGAAGATGTCTTGGCTGACCGCTAACCCGAAAGGAAGACGTTTAAAACAGTACCTCCCAAAAGGTGTCCGGAAGGTAGTGAGGTCTTGTGACTCCTCATCAAGATGAACAGACCAGTAGCCCGCCTTCGCATCTAATTTAGAAAAGAACTTGGCGTTACTAAACGCGGGATTGAGCTCCTCCAATGTTGGAATTTTGTGGGGGCATCGCTTCAGGCTATTGTTGAGACGTTTGGGATCTAAGCAGATCCGCAATGATCCATCCTTCTTCACACTCGTGGTAATTGAACTGCACCAATCTGTGTGGTATGTAACAGGACGGATGACTCCGTCTTTCTCCATTTTGTCTAGCTCGGCCTGTAATTTCGGTTTAAGGTGGATACTACACTTGCGTGGAGCGTCGATAGTAGGTTTCGCATCATCCTTGAGGTACAAATGGGCTTCCCCCTTGAAATTGCCAAGTGTGTCGAACTGCTGAGGGTATCGGGTCTTTAAGTCATCTACTGATCTGATTGGCGTATCCAGCGTGGTTGCACGACATGCCTGGTGTGTCTCGCTTGGTGGTGCAGGTGGCCGTTTCAGTTGTGCTGGCTGGCCTTCTGGCACATAGATGGTATGGATGGTGACCATCTGGAGTTTACGGCATGTTGGTAAACCGGCTATCGCTGGGCCTGGAACATCCACAACGTAGAACATCTCATCGTTCCAGATGGACTCTTTATACTTGCACTTCAGGGAAATGCTTCCAAGGCATTTGATCTCCGACCCATTATAGGCAGTGAGCCTAACATTTGTGCGTCTTGTTTGGCTTGACCAGTTATCACCGTACATCTGCCTGACGGTACGCAAAGGAAGTGTGTTAGCACTTGCCCCGGTGTCAACCTTCAGCTTGAGTCGTTTCACACCATGGAGGTTCGGGCACTCAACATCTATTATGCTGAAAGCTTCATCGAGTTTATTTGGCTGTACGGGAGTGATGCTAAGATCAGAGATGTGGATCGAGTAAAGCAAATCAACTTGGGATTGGTCGTCATCGTGATTGTCTGTTGCAGTGTAATGCTGAGCACGGTTGTCTTGCATGAGGTCAACCGGTCTGGAATCACCACGACTTTTGGATCTTGCACCTTTGGTTCTCGATCTGGATTGCGATCTGCCTCGCGATGCACTGCGCCGCCGCCGAGTTGGTTTGCCTTTTTGCTGCTTGCGCTTTGACTTACGGCAGCACTTGGCCCAATGTCCTTTAGATCCGCAGGCCTTACAGGTGTCATTGTATGCGGGGCATTTTCGCGGCTGGTGTGTTAGATTGCAGTTTGAGCATGCTTTGCGGGATCGCTGCATAGCATCGACTGAAGCGCTTTTGCCGTTGAGCGACTGCAGGCATTGTTTGCTAGCGGCCATGGCTTCATATTTGCGGCCCTCGGCTAGGATTTCATCGATTTTGAACCCTTTTGGCTTGTCTAACAACTCTTTCTGAAAAGAATCAAAAGATGTGGAGGCAATTACAAGCTCAATAATGCGTTCGTCCAGTTCGGCTGTCTCAAAATCGCAATGTTTCGCTTTCTCACAACACCTGGTCACAAAACCGTCAATACTTTCCCCATCCTTCTGCCTATAACGCATTAATTCTAAGCGATGGACACGAAAGTTAACTTTAACCTGTAGCTGATCGTCAAACAATGCCCAAATTTTTTGAGGGTCAAGTTGGTCCTCATCGGTTAAGCTTGATGCGTTTAGCCTTTTGAGCCCTTGATTGCCTAGCGCGATCTTTAACTTCACAGCAATTTTATGAGGGTCTGTTACCTCATTATCTAGTAAACAAAGTTTCATGCGCTGGCGGAAAAGCACAAACTCTTCTGAAATATCAGTAACACCCCAGTTCATTTCTGGGTATTTGGCCATTGTTTGATTGGGTGTAGCCAGGAAGAATACACATACAAATTGTGAAGAAGTAAAATATCACAAAATTCTATGATAGCAGTGAAATTATTAGAGTAAACTCTACAATATTGGCAATGTTTCAATTCCCAAGAGTCAATTAAATGTCCAGGTCGTGTTTACAGGTCAGTCGAAACAAATCAGCAAAAGTTCTGGAATGCAGATAATCAGGATACTATATTGAACCAAGGTCACTGTTCAATATCTTCGATTTCCCCGTCTCCGGTGTCGGTGATTTGTGACACGCCCACTCCGCCGTCGGTAGATCCTCGTGTGGATGGGTAGTTGAGTCGGTTGTAGCTGTCCGGGTATTGGGCTACACGTCATAAACACAGTTGCTCACTTTCCCATTCATAAAAACGGTGATGCATAGTTCCGGCTGCAACGTAGGAGCGGAGTACTATCTCCTGATGTTATTTGGCTAAACCAAACAATTTGTTAGTCCAATGATGCGGATGGATACGGTCAAAGGTCAATCAATCTTGTAGACACGGTAGGGGTTGCCTTCATGGAGCATGTATTCGCGTTGTCGGAACTAGTTTAATCTCATGTACACTGGATCGATATGATGGTGCGTGTGCCTGTGCTTTTGATATTGCACGACTACACTAAACGAAGTAGTTCGTAAGTTTTTCACCAAAGTTACAAAAAATCCAATATGTATAAGCGAATTCTCGATCCTACCGTGGTGGATAGTCCCTGATGCATCCAGAGGATGGGTCTCAGCAACGTTGGTATGGGCTTTCGGTAAGTTTTATGTCCGACAGTTGATGAGAAATACCGCCGGTGACTGTCACGTTCCACTGTACTGTACACAAGCGTTTGTGGTACATGCAGCATGCAACGATGCTGGCTGATTTACGTACGTGCAACAAGTCTCTCAGTCGGACCGCCGTGGTCAGTGTTCCACTCGGAAATTTCAATGCTTGAAATATCTGTCGTACGGTGAGTAACGAGGCCAATGCTAAAGCAAGTGATGCTATAGATCTTTTCACCGCTGCCACCATGAAGTGATATGAGTCTAGGAAATAATTAAGGCGATATACGATGGTTGCTTTCCTAGCTCCTGACCAAGGTCTTTATTCTTTCATACCACTTTATAAGAAGAATGATAACACAGTGGTGTACAATATACATGGGCAGGATAAAGTAGTCCCATATCACAACAATTTTGGTGGCAACACTGCATGTACACACATTAATTTGAGAATAAAACAGCATTACATACGTAGCCTACCGTCGAAATCAAAATTTCAACAAAAAGTGCCCGAGTTAACACTGGGTCTGGGCAAAAAAAGTAAATGGAGAAATGTACTGAAGTTTGCTTACCATCATTGTTAAAAATCAACCTCCGAAGACAGCTCCTCGTCAACTTCGATTTCTAAAGACCATTCTTGCGAATGTGAAACCATGGAGGTAGAATTCTACCTTCATGGCGAGACCACACTGTTCAGATCCACGCCTTTACTGGGCTTGTTTACTTCGTGAAGACATGGATATATGTTAAATATGTAGTAAACCAATTATTTTGCCCTTGAGAGCTCCTCAGGACGGAAATACAACTCTACCTTTCCTCCGTCTGTCCGTCAGACACATTTTAGGTCAATAACTACATACAATTTTTGCGTGAACAAACTTCTTTTCGCTGTGTCAATTCTGACGTTTGGAACACATGGATGCAGCGCACGTGTGAAAAGGGATATCGAGATGAGCAGGGTGGCTAGAGCGCCCTCTGTAGTGGGAATTGGGGCAGTATTTTTCTTTTTATATGAATTAAAGAAAATATTGTCCGTTTTGGGGGGCCGATTTGACCGGAATATTTTGGTTATAATATAAAACAGCTATTTTGAATACATACGAGGAAGTTATTGGCTTTCATGGAAGGAATTACAAAAAAATAATAAGAAGAAAAAACCCGCCAAATTAAAAGTAAAAAGACTGGGATGAGCTTCCTCAAGACATCATCGAGCTGCCCACCTTGGAGCAGTTCAAGGAGGCCATCAGATGCGAGTAGGCATCCAGAGTCATGTTTTTACTTGCACATATCTCTATTTTTGTACATATTTTGGCACACACTGAGCACACAAACCGTCCACCGTCGGCAGCCGCACCCTTGTCTAGATGCTGAATAGGCTTTGACAAGTAGCTGGATAGATGTAGATGTAGATGTAGATTATTGCCGGGATAAATAACTATGCTTGAGAATTGATCTAATTGCTGTAAAGCAAGTGAAATCGAGACATGGGCCTATTTTATAGTGCTGCTTAGGGACAGAAATTACCCAAGCATAAAACATTTCTGCTTAGTAGAATAAGTTTACCAGCCAAAATATTTTTCGGCATGTACCATCTGTGACTGGTTTTCAACACATCTTTGCTTGGCACAAAATGTTTAAACAAAATGTTGTGCTTCAGCACATCTACGAAATCGAGACCTGGGCCCAATTTCATGGAGTTAAATAAAATTCTAGAGCAAAAAGTATCTAAGCACAACAAACTTATGCTTACCAGAAGAAGGTTACCAGCCGAACTACCATGTCACATGTACAATCTGTGACTGGTATCCTGCTCATTTCTGCTTAGCAGACAATTGTTAAGCAACATTTTCTGCATAAGCAGCTCTATAAAACTGGGCCCTGAGCCCAAATTTCATAAAGCCTGTAAGCATACAAACCTGCTAAGCACAGAAAAATGTTGAACAAAAATAGATTACAAGCCAAAATTTCATAAAGTTTACATTGTTGCAACTGGTGCCCCTCTCATTTTTTGGTTAGCAAAGAAATTTGCTAAGCAGTATTTTCTGCTTAACAGCTTTTAGAAATTAGGCCCTGGACTGGATTTTACAAAGCACTAGATTCGATGTAAGTACGAGTTGTGAGTATTATAGTGATTTGTATTGTGACATCACACTTTGCTTAACAATTAATATTGACTCATACACGTAGCTTAGCTCTTCGTGAAATCCAGCCCTATAGGCCCAATTTCATGGAGCTTCTTAGGCTGAAAATATTGCTTATTAGTTTTCTGATCAATAAAAAATTGTGACTACAAATGGTGGCCACGTCGGAATGTTTTAAAAGCACATGTTGAGTATGAAGTCTTGAAGGTTGTGCAAGATTATAGCCCTGTAACCCAAAGTCAAACTTTTAAAACCAATTAGTCCCGAAAGAGTTGTAAATGGGCACTAAGACTTGTTATTTCCCCATACTCACAGGCCTCCAAATAACCCACGGCACCCACAGCAATTGCCAGGGTGCACCCGGTGCCCTTTGCTTTTGCTGTGGTGCCCTTTGCAAGGTTCCAATACAAATTTACATTTTCCTCATAGAGTGCCCCTTAGCAGAGGAAAATTGCCGTGCCCCTTCAAGAGCAAAGTTCCAGGCCTGTACTCTTTTTCAGTAGTTATTCACAAAAATATTAAGTGTGAAATAATCATTATGTTAACTATTTTTTTAAGCAAAGACATTCCAATGAAGATTTCAGTTGTCGCTCATCACTAAACTTGACCAACAAGCCTAATGCGAGAGAACAACAGACACAAATGATTACAGAAACAATATTCACAAAAACACTGATCTAGTTTATTTTATTATTATGATTATTATTTATTTGACCAAAACAACGCCAAATGTACAATAAATAAATAAACGCACATAATAGAAGTTATGAAAAAATGAGCAAACAAAATAAACAAAATAAACCAAAGAAAATACAAAATGAACAAAAACACAAAGAATCTAAACATCTTAAAACATCTTAAAAGGGCCAATAAAACAATAAATACAACTAACTGTGGACAAACAAAATGTAAAAAAAAAAACAGCAACGGCTATGTGGGCTGTAAAAGTAAAATAAACTACTATTCCCGCAGGTATGCAGTCCGGCACATAACAAAAGACAGTGACAGGACACGACTATACAAAGCACACAAAATTTGGTTCCATTGATTTGCATAAAACAAGTTGATAGCTCGTTTGGTTTAATTTATTGCACAAAACAAGTTAATTGTTTATGTTGGTTCCATTGACTTACCATAACTCAATCCTATCCTATCTGAGACTTCCCGTAGTAATAGGCCATGTCCGAAACGGCAACTTCGGCTACAGCTACAGCTAGATCAGCGCGTCTGCCAGTGTTGAAGAATAGGCAGACGCGCGCGATCTAGCCGTAGCTGTAGCCGAAGTCGGCGTTTCGGACACAGCCATAGTAGGAAACCATGTTGTCTAATCTTGGTGCAATAGCTTGACTGGAGCCATTATGTTGTACAGGTCATGAGCATAATGTTCATGTAGATCAAACAAATAATACAACACTACGTACTGTCTTTAAAACTAAACCTTGGATTAATCATTAGTCAAACAGCTGCAGGCTGAAAGTCTATTCTAAGTAAAGTAACAGTAACACAGAGCAAACAACTTAACTGCACAAATGAGAATGCAAATCATCTTAAGATTATATCACTTAACCCTCCTACTGTCTGACCAGTCATTATGTGATGTTAAGTCTTAGATAACAGTATACATGTACATGTACCAGCCTTCCATATGGTATACTGTAGTACACATTCAGTTCTGTACTCAGTTCTGTACATACATTCTTACATTGCTATCTATGTGAGGACTTTCCTTTGTCCCTCTAACTTAACACTCTCCATAGACTTAAACGCATGAACAAATGTGAGGACACAAAAATACAAAGGATTCCAATGTGAGGACAGCATTGTCCCTTTTGTGTTCCTTTGTTCTACTGTCCCCACTCTTCCGGTAATACCATGCTGCAGTTCTGTACACAATTAAGTACACAGTTCTGTGCACAGTTGTGCCACCCTACAAAACCTTAACAGTTGAATGGTTTCAAATGGTTGGTCAACTCATGTACAAATGTTCCCAAGAGAAGGAGGGTTAAATAACTAAATTCCCATTTGCTTTGATGCTATCGGGGTCAATGCCTAAGTCTTGCAAAGAACATACATTTGATGAGGTAGGAAACACTTTGAAAACAGAGTACCAACCAATATGTCATGTGACAGGTAAATACTTGCGTATGTGTGTAGTTTCAATGGTAGTTTTTTCCATAGACCTGTTAAAACAGAAAATATTGTATATCAAAGTCATTTACCAAATAATGACGTCACAGTTAACTAAGTACATTATACACCTGGTAATTTTGGCTGGCAATCTGTCTCTCTAAAGCAATATTTTATGTCCTTAGCAATAGTCCACCAGATATGATGCAATATTGTATGTCCTTGTATAATCCACAGATATGATGTAAAAGCCCATCAGAATTTGTCCAGCTGAAATGATGCAAGCCATGTTCTTCGTTACCATCTATATATGACAAAAAGTTTCCTTATTGTACGAGATAAAACTTTTTATTTTGCCTTGAGCAGCAGCATCATAGCCAGGGGGGGGTAGAGGGGCCTAGGAGAGCACGTGCTGTCCACAAATTTCCAGTGCCCCCCAAAAAAAAAGAAAAAAAAAGAAAAGAAAGTGCAACAGTGCTCACAAAAAGAAAAAGAAACAGAAAAGGGAAACAAAAGGAAACCAAGTGTTTGTATAGTCTAGTGTAGTGGACTAGCGCATTCGCTACCCTAGTCACAAAATGTCAAAAGCACCCCCATTCTAAATAAAAGCATGACCCCCCCACCACTGACAAGCCCATTCCCCCTGAGCCCCCCCCCCCCGAAAGCAATGCCCCCTCTCTGCCCCCCCCCCCCAAAAAAAAAAAAAAAAAACAAAAAAAAACAAAACCACACAACCCCCCCCCCCCCAAAAAAAAAAAAAAAAAACAAAAAACAAACAAACAAAAAAAACCAAAAAAACCACAAAAGTTCTGGCTACACCGCTGTTGGCCTTCCACCATTCCACACTTACACTAGTGATATTAATAGTGTTAACTTAATACAAACTATGCGAGGTGGGTGTAGAAGATTCCGTTAAACTATTCTGTTTTTTGCTAAAACCTCTGCTGAAGTACTGCATTATTTGAATCCCACAATCAGAGAAAGTTTATGTTTTGGTAATAATCAGTTGTTGATACTCCCCACCCCTACCCCAAATCAAAATTCTGTTTCAGATTCTTATAATCTTTGTTGAAACCAAAATGACTATTAAAATAAAGGCAATGATTTGTGAAGATGGACAATACCCAATGGTATTGGGGAAGGGTAGGGGAGTTACAACAACTGATTAATCTGTTTTAAAACCACCTTTGTATTTATTATGACTTTACTCTTTGGTATGAACAAGACTTTCATGCGTAATGATCCAAACTTAAGGAAATAAATATGAAATTACTATAAATTGCCTTTGTGTTGATTTTGTTGGGGCCATACTAAAATATACAAACCTGTAAAGGATTTAACATGTAAAGTATAAAATTAATATTTTCCTAAAGAAAACAGCCTTACCAGTTACTCCCAAGTCAAGTTGAAACTTTAAAAGCACAATTGAAAGCTTTGGCTGATTTAGAACAAAATTAGAAGGGTAAGCCCTGCATTATTATTATGAATAGCATGTCCAGGCTGAATCATGAAGGACTCAAGGCTGTACCAAGTGACTGCTTATAATGGAGAGTCCTTTGTGGATGCTCTGTTTGCACAATGCTCCTCAGCATCTGCTGTCCATCTTACTTACTTACTAGTTTCCAAAACTCAAATTGACACTTGACAGTTTGGAAGAGTGTACTTGTGAGGGAGGTTGGGCTCCCAGAGGCTACAAGTCAAATACGAAGGTGTTCGCAAGAGCCACAGTGAGAATCAGGACACAATTCAAAACAGCTGCTAAGAAACAGCTATGGCTTCAATCGTGCTTAGCACGAACAGGTTGGCAGTCCTAATGGTGTGCAACTGCACATTGCACAATATGGATTGTCTCACTTTCTCCTCCACAGTGTATTGAGGTGGATCCATGATGTAGGTAACCAGGTTGTGCAGGGGCTCAATTTTCAGATTTTCTGTGAATGTACCAAAGTCACTGTTACCAAGAATCACCATCACAACTCCATCTTGGATTCAACAACCTGGAAAAGAATTTTGTTTGACAATGTGTAAAATAAAAATCTGTTACTACCACAGATAACTTTTAAAAGTATGAACCCTAAATCTCCCAAATCCTCTTCAGCAAGTCAGTCCATGCATTTTAAGTATGGAGTAACATAAGAGTGGAGGATAATGGAGGATTGAGGTTACCTGTTGGCAAGTTGACCGGGGGAGTTAGGAAAGAAATATCTCAAAGTTGTGATTCTTTTACTTAAGATCAACCACAAGAAAAGAATGATTCGAATCTAGGGAAAAAGGGCTTTGAAGAATATGCTCACATCCAATATTCATAAAGGCAAAGAACTGAATAGGTAAATATTAAAAACATTAAATATTAATTTCTTATTTGAAAGATAACATGTGTGAGGCTTGCAACTTGTCATACTGGGAACCTTACACTACAATAAAGACACTTTTGAATGGTTCTTATTTATTATTTATCTGAATGTTATTTTGTCTTTGTGATATGATGATCATTAATAATTAAGTGTTGATAAAAGGCATTTAATGGGTCTTTTTTATACTAAACTGTATCAATGCAAGTACCTTACACTAGTAATACCCTTGTTCATTGAGCCTTAATCTTAACTGGATCCTGGAACAACCTCAACTTCTTTGGAGTATGGAGCATCGGCAGCCAAATGGGCACGCAGATTGCTTATCATTCACATCAACAATATTCAACCTTGCAGGTAGTTTTACTCCTTGGTGATGAGAAGCAAATATATTGCTCGAGAACACAAGTGTCACGACAAGGATTCGAACCCATACCTTGATGATTCAGGCATCAGAGCTTGGTGGCCTTGCATTCAAGAGATTGAGGTAGCCTGGTCGTCAAGATGTGCATTGGTCCACTGGGTGGAGGTGCTGGTTATATCACAGGAAGTTTTGTCTGTCAAAGAAACTGAACTTGGATTAATCATGGAGGAAGGAAGAGAAGGAGTTCGAACGGCCCGCTTAACCCCCACAGGTCAATTACCAACCAATTAGCGAGCTGGCTGACCAGCGCAAAAGGCATGGAGTCCTCCTGCTGCGCGGCAGATTTACGACTGCGATAAGACCCTTTTCTGAGACAGTCTCTTGCCGCTTGCCACTGCACATTGAGACGTCCGAGCCTTAAAATTACTGGAGTTCACAAAACAAATGAACAAGATCGGTCACTATTTCGCATGCGCAGAAGCATACTACATGGTGATAGCGTGTGCAGTGTACTTCATGTCATTTGGCGAACAAATTCTGAAACGATTGATGTTTTGATCGACTAAATCTGACTTCTTTCTGACTGTTCATGGTGATTTTACATGGCAAGTTGTTGTATCCTGAGTTGCTGTTCAGCCGGAGAGTCACCTTACTTGTGATGTTGGAGAGCACCTCACAATGACTGATTTTGAGGTTTTGTTGGAGCGCTTTTCAACACTTTTTGTTTGTGAGGGCAACACAGATTTCCCTGAGCTAATCAGTTTAGAGAGAGGGGGAGAGGGCCAAACACCAGTGCAGATTTCCAGCAGTGATTTTTGTGATGGGGAATCCATTCGGCACAAGAAATGGCTGTTGTTAAGTAAGAAGAGGCCGAGGTGTGATGTTTGCCATATTTACAGGGCTGACTTAAATGCAATGCTTGGACAGCAGAGGACGAAGGTGAATCAAGTGGTTTCAAACGCCCCAGACAGCAGTCTCACAAAGAAACAGCTCCAGGTAAAAGTGTCTCTTCTTCAGAACGAGAGGAGGAGTTTGAAATGGCGGATGGATAGTTTGGCGGATAAGGTGGCAACTATGTTTAAAGAAGAGAGCGTCTGTGTAGATAATTTACAAAACGGAGAGCTTCTGTCTACCATGACCGACTGTGATGCGCAGATGTAGGTTGCGTTAGGGGAAGATACGCCAGCCCGTCTCGGCTGCGAAATCAGTTTTAGAAAATCTATGTGCAAGTAACAAGATTGATTTGCAGTACATTGATTTTGACAGGGCAGTTAAAACTAAACTCAAAAAATTGGTTGGTAAATTTCGAGTAGCATTGAATAAGGGAGGCAGGCAAGTGTCGGCATTTAAGGAACAAATATACAAGCTAAAACTTGGGGGTGCGAAAAGAAAAATCCTGCATGAGATTGAAAATGAGAAGAAAAAAAGGAAGATTGCAGAAGACCATGCTAAAAAGGTCAGTAACAAAGTCAAGGAATGCCAAAAACAAACAAAAAATGCCAACACTTTACTCTCCAGGATCATTAAGAGGAGGGTAGGACCAAAGTGAAGTGTGAAATCTAAGGGGTCATATTCAAGGCAATGGAAAGCAAAACAAAAACAACAGTTATCAAATGAAGTAAATGTAACATGGGATTTTCTTCTCCAGGAAGAATTTCTATCAAAATGTATAGTTCTTGGTGACAAGTACGGAAACATGTCAAGTGCTGGTTCAAATGCAAAAGAATGTGAGCACACAAAATTATCTGTTGATAAATCGTTGTTTTTGAAAGATAGGCACTGTGTTCCCGATGTGACTTATCGTGATTATGCAATGGAAAGCAGTGGGTTGATGCCACCTTTGTTGTCAATTCAGACAAGAGCTAAAGAAATAAACTTGATGTTTAAACTTCAAAAACTAAAAGATTCAAATGCTGTAACAGATAGGTTGGAGGACAAGCTATTTTTGGCACTAGAGCACATGCATGCTTTGCCCCAAGGCCTGTCATTGAAAGACAAAGACATCGTCAAAGTCAAAATAACTGGGGATGGAACTACCTGTGGGAAAAGACTAAAAGTGAATAACATTGGATTTGTGGTTATAATTCATTGTAATTGGACAATTTATTTCAATTGATCCCATATTGGCCATCACCACAAGTCCAGAAAAATATCACCTGCCGAAACCTGTACTTGATGATACCATCAGATTTATTTCGAGTACAGATACGTTTGATTTCAAGGGAAAAACATTGACGCTTCAGTTTTGTTTTTGTGCAGATTTGAAATTTATGAATGAAATGATGGGAATCGGTGCTTGTTCAAGTAAATACTGTTGTTTATGGTGCAAGACTGCCTCTGACAACTTTTTTGATGTAGAAGCCAATTGTGACTTGAAAAATTTGGAAGAAACCCGCAAACTTGCAAAGATGCCTGGTAAAAGCAGACTTAAATCTTTGCTTGTGTAAACCCCCCACTGTTTACTATAGCAATGTAGTTATGGACGCACTTCATTTATACCTTCAAATTTCTGATCAGTTCATTCGAAAATTAATTCTTGAGTTGAAGACCCAGGATAACATACCCAAAAACTCTAAAAGTAATGACAAGAAGTAAGAGAATCTGGCAAAGCTTGAATTGTTTGGTGTAAAGGGGAAGAAAAGTCTAAGGAAGCAACACATGTTCTTGTATTGATGATTCGTGGTCTGTTCACTTCCCTCCATGCTCCAGTTGCATACTACCCCACTAGAGGTGTGACGACTAGCCAGCTCTACCCTTGCATTTCTGAGGCCATCACATATTTGGAGTTTGTTGGGTTTAAGGTGTGGTTTTTGGTGTGCGATGGAGCATCCCCCAACAGTGCAATGCGGTCTGTGTCTGTGACCGGGCAGAGGCGCTAATTGATTTAATGGGATTAGTGACTGGTGTTTACTCCTGCTGTTTTTACGATCGCGGCACTGGACATTAAACTTTTGATCACTGCTTCATTCCAACTCTTTCTATTTCTACCTCCATGGTAAAACTAAACGTATCGTTTGGAGTTTTGTTAAGACATACATGTACAATCACAGGGGAACTGCGTTATTTCCATTCAAGTTATAACAATTTCAGACTTTTTGATGAGCCTTTCTCCATCGGTTCGGAGGATGACATGGACCGCTTCATTGAAGCCGTGGTAAATGATGACATTGATGAGCACGGGCGGCGCCAAAGACTGGACACCAAGTGGGTTCTTGCATCAAATCACAAATACGACTGTGTTTGTCAACAAAACACCAACTTTGATAACTGGGACACCTCCGACCCATGTACCTGATTTTATTTTGAACTTCAATGTTAAAGTTGGACATCGCGGCAGTATATTTTGTTTTTGTGTCAGTGGTAGTGGTGTATAAGAAATGAAAGGATGATAATTTTTAGTAATCTACTCTTGCTTATTCTTTTTCAGGATTGTGTGACACGCTGGGGATTAAAGCAGAAAATGATTGATCGTCTTCTCGAGCAAGCACCAGCACTTCGACGTGTCCTTGGGGAGGACAGGCAGCATGCCCATCTATCCCCTTCCTGGCAGGACATTCAGATAATCGAGGAGGTTAATGGCGCACTCAAACCAGTCGCCGACTTCACTGATATTCTGTCTGGGGAGAACTACGTTACAATGTCATCGTTACTGCCGATGATGCACCATCTTGCCAGTAACGTGCTGGTGCCTGGTGCAGAAGGGGTGGAGACTGCTATGACAATGTCCATTAAGCGATCTATTATGGCAAAAATGGACCAAAAGTACGACCGGGGGGAGACCCACGATATGCTACTTATTTCTTCACTACTTGATCCGCGTTACCGGGGCAACCACGTCGAAGACGAACACCTCCAATACATAAAGGACACAGTCACCACTGAACTGATTGACCTCGTTGACGGCACCGACGTAGAAGAAACCCCGCCCATGGAAGCAGGACCACCGCCCAAGAAACGACTTACACTCGGAAGTCTTCTGGGCAAGAAGTCATCAGCATTAGCCTCACTATCAAACAGCAAGAGGGAATCAGCCATGCCAATGGGGGAAAGAGCCAGACATGAACTTGATCTATACCTCGCATGCCCGGTCATTGATAGTGCCAATGACCCGTTGGTATGGTGGCGTGAGCATCAGGCGAGTTTCCCTCTGATGGCAAAACTCCCAAAGAAATACTTATGTATATGCGCGACAAGTTCGCCTTCAGAGAGACTGTTTAGTACAGCCGGAAGTGTGGGGACACCACAAAGGTCACTACTCAAACCGGAGAGAGTTCACATGTTAGTGTTTCTGGCCAGAAATTTATAACAAGAGGCCGAGGCAGTGTTCAGTTTTATTTTTATTTATCGTATAAAAGGAAGTAAATGCATTTGGGCAAAACACACCATTTTCTTAAAAGAAGTTAAACTGTGCAGAGTGCAAACCTTTATTTCATCGATTCAATCATTACTCATTTATTCAATTTGTTTAACACGGAGATGCCCTCTTTTTCCTTCCATTTTGTTTATCCCTGATATTGTTTTTTTTTTTTTACTGAAGAAACAAATAGGTCAATATTTCAAATTCAAACAAAATTATTATGGTGCTTAGTGTTTTGTTTTAAAGATGGTCGAGGCAGTGTAAAGTTTTTAATTTAGTTATCAATGTAAAAGTTATACATTATGAGTAGCAAACGATGATGGATGAATTTATTTAGAAAAACTTTATTTTCCTCCCGCTACCTCCCCCCCAAAAAAATACAAATTTTAAATCTTCACCTGAGCAAATCTCCGGTGCGTCTTTTACTCACTCAAATACCAGTCATAGTGATAAGACAAAAACATGATTTACATGTAATTGAGGGCGCTGTTCTGTAGCCGCCACTGTTTATTTTCTCTGCCAGTGTTTTCTTATTTTTATCCGTTTAATCTTTGCTGAGTTTTTGGCATCGTCTTTATATTTATTGTTGACGTGTTTGGTAAGCTTTCTGTGCTTTTGTGTGATATATTTTGGTGCTTTATCTGATTAGTATTGCTTGTTATTTTGATGTTTTTGATGTGGTTTTTATCTCCGGTCGAGTTCACTATTTTGTAACGTGTGTTCATCATGGTTGTTGCCTTTAGTGCCCGTTCTCGTCTGTTGGTGTTTTTACATCTGCTTTTTATCATACATAAGTCACAAACTACTCTAGTTATTCCTGGTCATGACCCTCCACATGACATAACAATATTTATGGATATTTCTGTTAACCCAGGCCCTCGTATTGGATCCACTAGTAATGACGAGTTGCATCTTATACATACAGATAGTTCGCATTCTATTATGTCTAGTAATTCAACTATAATGTATTCCTGTGGTCAACTTTTTAACATCCGTAAGACTTCTTGTCACTCCATTCAGCCTGGATTGCTTTCTATTCTAAAAGCGAATGGAATTCTTCAGTTCAGGGGTAATAGAGCGGGTCATTGTAACTTTAAGTGTAAAATTCCTGTTCAAATTGGTCACCGGCTTGATTATGTTCATAATAGGTTATTGGAAAACCGCACTGATCCTGTCCTTAAACACATTGTTGTAAATCCTGCCGATCCCTCTGATGATCTATTTAAACTCTGTTGCTTAAATACTAGATCTCTTAAAAATAAAGCAGCTAATTTTGTTTCTTATGCTATTAATAGTAAGGCTGATTTGTTTGCCCTTACAGAGACTTGGTTTACAGATATGGATGTTGCCCACAAGGTTGAAGCAATTCCACCTGGTTTTAGATTGCTAGATCATCCCCGGAAAAACCGTGTGGGGGGAGGCACTGCTTTGTTGTTTCGTGATCATTTGCATGTCAAGAAAATTGCTGGAGATGAATTAGACTCATTTGAATTTTCAGAATGGTCTGTAGGGATTAATTCGTGTAAATTACGACTTGTAATTATTTATAGGCCACCTTACTCAGCTAGCCACCCTTGTACAGTTAATCGGTTTATCAATGATTTTGCTGATTATTTAGAATCCATTATTTTATCTTCTGAACCAGTTTTAATAACTGGGGATTTTAACATCCATGTTGACATCTCTGATGATCCAAACACTATACGTTTTTTGTCACTTCTTGAATCCATGGGTCTCCAGCAACATGTTAACAAACCTACTCATGAGATGGGTCACACACTAGATCTTGTTATTACCAGGAAATCGGACATGGTTCTGAACAGCCCCTCGACACCTCACCACCATTTTTCTTATCATTTTTCTGTTATTTACAATTTGCAACAAAACAAGTCTGCTTTTCCTGCTAAACAGATTGTTTATAGGGATATTAAATCCATTGACATTAATTGCTTCAAAGGTGACTTAGTCTCTTCTAGGCTGTGCAGGGACACCCCTAGTAAATTTTATGATGCAGATTCAAATTTATTAAATTAAAAAATAACAGGCTGAGCAACGGGCGCGGTAAGGACCAATTTCTCAATGGCTAAGATCACGGCAGTTTATTCAGGATCAAATAAAATGTGCGTGATTGGCTAAAGGACAACGAATCTTATTGGCTGTTGGAGCTAGGGTTGTAATAATGGCACCAACTGACAAACTGCCATTCATAGACCAATCAAAAAGCATTACATTAAAAAAAAGCAGTATCGCCCAAGCTTAATACCAGTCCAAGATGACTTGACTGTAGCAGAGCGTGTTTTCCAAAAGTCCATCCAAGTTTACGAACTCATACCAGTCCAAGATGAGAACGCAGGTGCATCATGGGTGGTCAACAACAGGGAACCTACTGTTCACGCTCAGTTAATTCGAAGGTCAACCACCAGGTACCTCGATAAGATGTACTTAAATATCATCGGAGAACATTTTTGTTTCATCAAAGACCTAAACATAAACAGCCGCTCATTTGTATGTTGGAGGTGTAACTGGGCAATGAACAAACATTTCAATTTAACTAGGCACGAGGTGACTTGCGACAGCAATGTCCAACACAAGGTTCCAGGAGGGGGTTTCCAGTTGACACACTACAATTTTTGACAAATTGGCTGACTTGGGAATTGTTGTTCCAGATGAGGACAAGTATTACCCTTATCGAGCAACATATGACTTCAAGTTTTTTTTCCCAGCGAGTTCCAGCAGGGCCGGCTCAACGAATCAACAGGTTACAGTATGAAAGCCGCCATGAAGTTCTTAGTTGTAGCCTTGCAAGTAATGTTCCAGGACACAAACAGACCACCTGTTTCGTAACGGAGGGAACCCCCGGCGACGTCGTGAAAGCACTAGCCACTCACCTTCATGCAATATCCCACGATGCTCACACATTACTAACTGAACAGTTTCGGGAGGTGTTTGAACAGCTCGATAACTAATCCTTCGAGATGATGAAGAAGACGGCAGATCGGATGGGGAGGCAGATTCAGAAGAGGGACCAAAACGTCACGGTAGAAAACATCCAGCCGCAACGGTCAAGGAGCAGCTTGACGCCTTTTTGAAGGAGCTACCAGTCTTGGGGTTCAAGTTAGGTAAAAATGACCTTAATGTTATTTGTACCCTGAGCTTCAGAGGAGCCACCCCCTACAGTTTATTGTCAAACGGACCAAGACGTATATGGCATTAATGACAGAAATGTTAAAATTCCTTGATATTACTAATTATCTAGCTCCCGGCTACAGTTATGCCAAATTTCTTAAGGCATACAACACCAAACAAGAAGAAGGATTCTTTCCATACGAGTGGTTTGACAGTGTTGAAAAACTAAGCGCACCAGAACTGCCTCCACACCAAGCTTTCTACAGCACACTGAAAAACGAAAACATATCTGATGAAGAGTATAGTTGCTGCAGGGAAGTATGGAAATCAAACAACATGACAAACATGGGAGATTTCTTAATATAGTATAATAACCTAGATATGGGGCCATTTCTGGAAGCGGTCCAAAAAATGTTCGCATTTTACAAACATCGAAACATGGACATGTTCAAATGTGCCATATCCGTCCCCGGTCTGTCGTTAAGATACCTATTTCAGACTCTGTACAGCAACACGGGAAGTTATTTCTCTATGATTGATGAACAGAACAAGGCCCTGTATTACAAAATCAAGCAAAATATTGTGGGAGGTCCTTCCATTGTCTTTCACCGCTATCACGAAGCGGGAAAGAATTTTATTAAAAACGGACCTAAACTTTGCCCAAGGGTTGTTGGTTTTGATGCCAATGCCCTTTATTTGTGGGTGGGCGCTAATGCAGGATATGCCCACTGGTGTGTTTGTCAGGCGCGATGCCGAGAATGACTTCAAAGCTGTACAGAGTCAACAATATGGCTTAATGGCAACCAATTGGTTAGATTAAGAAGCCAGAAGCGCTGGTGTCAACATCACTCACAAATTTAACGGCGCTGAAAAACGTTGGTTGGTGCCGCCAAACTAACACGGTGTATCAATTTCATTGGGTGCTTCTGGCATGGCCACAACAAAAAACAGTTCAATGAAGTTAGAAAATTGTCCCTACGGTGAGTTGAGGGACAAGACCGAAGAAATTTCCACATACATTGGCAAGGAGGGGTTCAATTTGATTGAAATGTGGGAGTGGGATGACAAACAAGCCTCCGATCAGACAATCAGGGACTTCCTCACTCTAATAACAGCCATATGACCAAACAAGAAGTGCTCAACTATGTCAAAGATGGGTCACTTTTTGGTCTGATAGAATGCGACATAAATGTATGTGTGCCAAAGGCTTTATCAGACCATTTTGAAGAAATGCCGCCTGTGTTCAAAAACAGACTCAAATAACCAAAGATGATGAAGGCGAACATATGAACGCTAATGCAGAGAGTGAGGGACTCATGAAAAAGCCAGAAAAAGTCTGATCGGTAGCATGTTTGGGAAGCTTCACCACTACACCTCTGGTACAGTGGTACTTGAAACACGGGCTCCAAATTGACCTCATTCACAAAGTCATTCAGTATGGAAAACAAAGGTGTTTCCGTGGGTTTGGAGAGGCAGTGAGTGATGCCAGAAGAGCCGGTGACATTGATTCAGTAAAACAGTGACCAACCAAGAAAAACACAGAAATGTAAAACTGTGTACTGACACCGACGCTTCTGGCTATGTGAATGATAACCATTTTAGGGCATTACATTACATAGGTGATGGAACATATGAAGTGGGCATGACTAAACACAGCATATCGATGAATCTTCCGATTCAAATTGGATTCTTTATGTATCAATATGCGAAGCTTCGTATGCTCCAATTTTATTATGATATTCTCCTCAAGTTTGTCCACCCATCTGATTTTCAGATGTGTGAAATGGACACTGATTCCGCTTATCTAGCTCTGTCCCCTAATTTGTTAGAAGCGGTGCACACAGCGGTCGCTAGCGACCGCCAAAAGCGCGTTCAATTTGGACTTTGGAAAAGTGGTCATAACTTAAAAACTAAAGGTCCCATAAATGTGGCCCTCATTCGGTTGTTTAGAGCAATGGTTGGGCTTTCTTTTGATGTCATTTTTTAATAGGGGGCGCTATCGAAGAAATTCCAGAAAAACATGGCTGACCATTTTTATTTTTTTTTGTGTGATCTTGCGAGAAAAAACGACTATTATCTCAGCATGGCGTCTCCTTTTGGGCCTGATCAAGCACTTGAATTCCTTGAATATATATCAGAAGATGAGATTCAAGATAATTCTGATTTAGAAGACGAAATAAGTGATGAAAATGATGAAATGGTGGGCGATGTTTATGACACGTATGTGCTTCGCAATGGAGGCTTTCGAGTCCGGCGAGAACCTGCAACCATCGATTCAGTGCTGCACACTGCTGATGATCTTCATGCTGCTCATCAGGTTTGCACTTTTGTTTTTCTTCCTTTCTTTATGTCTTTTTTTCTTTTCTTTTTTGGGAGGAGGGTTAGCTTTTTCGTTTACAATATAAATGATACAATCTAGTTCTAGTTCTGTCATTGTCATATTTCATGTGCCAAGTTTTTGAGGGACAACAAAAAATCGAACATGGATAGAAAAATTTGATTTTCCGGTATTTTTCAGTAGCATTTTGAATCATCTTGCAAAAAACGTTTCTATTTCCAGGGCAGTCAAATAACTGATGATGAAGACAAGGGGGAAGAAGAGGTGGAGAGTGACGAGGAAAGCATCAGTGACACACCTGGCCCAAGTGGAATTCAAGGGAGACAAGGTGAACATGAAAGGGGAAAAGATGGAGGGAGAGGACGTCGTGGCCGTGGTCCTGGACGAGGACGTGGGCGTGGGCGTGGGCGTGGGCGTGGGCGTGGCCGTGGCCGTGGACGTGGCCGTGCTGCAGCAGTTGATCATCTGCCTAATCATCAGTGGAACTGGGAAGAACTATTCACCGGGGTAGAAATCAATCCTGCAGTTCAGGCAAATCCTTTCCAAGCTCGACGGGGTGTGTGCAATTGGGTGCTGGATCATAACCCTGTCTCCGAGTTGGATTTCTTCAACCTCATTTGGGATGATGACATCGTTTCTCACATTTGCCAGGAGACTAATCGATATGCACAAGAAGACAGAGCTGCAAACCACTCGAATATGAAATGGGTGGACATTGACAGAATAAAATTGGATGCATTCATCGGGATGAACATTGCACAAGGCATGGACAGGAGGTCTCATCTGCGGGACTATTGGAGCGAAAAGCCATGGCTTACAACTCCATGGTATGGAGAGATCTTTGCTGTGAATGATTATATGCAAATTCATCGGTACCTGCATTGTTGTAATAACAATGATTACAATCAATTGGATGAAAACCGTGACAAACTTTTCAAGGTGCGCTACATAATTGACAAGCTTTCTGCAAACTTCAAGGAAGCGTATGTGCCAGGCATGAACATTTCTGTAGATAAGCAGATGATTGGTACAAAGTGTCGTGTTTCGGTTTATCCAGTACATGCCGAAGAAGCCCAAAAAATTTGGCATGAAACTATGGGTGTTGGCCGACAATGGAAATGGATATTGCAGCCGCTTTCAAGTTTACACGGGCCGTGTTGAAAATGCACCAGAGGTGGGTTTGCCCAGTCGAGTAGTGAATGACTTGTCCGAGGATTTTCGCAATCAGGGCTATCATTTATATATGGACAATTATTACACATCTGCCACTCTAAGTATGGACCTTTTACGTAAAGGTATTCTATCATGTGGAACAGTGAGAGTGAACAGAATTGGTTTCCCACCTGAGTTGAAACCGAAACCTAGAGAAAGGTTCGATAAAGGCTCAATGGAATTTCGAAAATGTGGATATTTGACTGCAGTTCGTTGGAAGGACAAAAGAGATGTAACTGCACTGTCCACAATACACTGTAATGATGTGCAGGTCATTCCACCACGTAGAGATGAGGCCAGGGACCAAGAGGTAAGCAAACCTCTCATGATCTATGACTATAACAAGCATATGGGAGGAGTGGATCAGTTGGACCAGTCTCTAAGTTACTACACTGTGGGGCGGCGTACGTTGAAGTGGTGGAAAAGATTATTTTGGCGACTGCTAGAATTAGCGATTGTAAATTCATACATCCTCTACAAAGAAGCTACCGAGAAGCCAGCGCTCAAACAGAAAGATTTCCGTGAAGCTCTCGTCATCCAGCTAACAGACCCTTACAGACAATGGCGTACCAACAGGGATGACCCCAATGTAGGAGGGAGACCCGGCCGAAGGCGCTCCACACCATTGCCACCGACAGTGATGTCCTGTGTGACTGGTTGCCATCCATCCACAACTTCAAGAGATGGGGGCATTTGGCGAACATGCTGTGTCTGCGGCTACCAATGCAAGGCAAATGGGAAGCGAACACAGCTGAAAACAAACAATTACTGTCTAACATGTAATAAATACATGCACCACCAAGATTGCTGGAATCTGTATCACTCGGAGGATTTTCAATAATTTTACATTGCAGGTACATGTATAAAAACAAATTTTTGACTGAGGTTGCCACAACAAATTAAATCAGCTTTTATAGATATCAAGGTCAACAATTTGTTGCCGTGGCAATCTGAAACAAATAGTTGTATTTTTACCAACCTGAATAATGACATGACTGTTTTGTATGACCAGAATTGACAGAAATACAGTACATGTAATATCAATGCGGTTGATGTTTTCCACATTTTGTTTCTCCATTGTTTATTCATAAATATGCCATGGCAACCAAATTTATTTTTTTGCTTATCCAAAGGGTTATAAATTATTCCAATGGACCATACTTATGTCCCCACTAGATAGATGCCCACAACATTGTTGTATGTTTCGTTTACATAAAAATGCAGTATAAAATCTGTTGTCAAGGCTACCATTTATGTTGCCATGGTTTCCGTGTTGATAAAAACATAAATATTTATTCTGAAAGCCCCTTGGTCCTTTGAACAATTTCAAGCAGTTTCTGAATGCTTAAGACATACTCTTTCAGCCCAGCTTTAAATTTCAGCCTTACAAGTCCTTGAAAAATATCACCAAAAATGCCTAGTGCAAGGATGTCTGCTTCATCAAATTTCATTCAGCATAAGCAGTTGTGATTCACACCTTACAGATAGCTCCCAATAGACGCCATCTTTACGGGCAAAACTGATTAAACTGCGTCAAGCGTTCTTGTTTTAAGTGGTTTACTGACCAATCATGCAATGGATTGGATGAAACTCATAAATCATGCATACTGCAGGCAGTGTTTACGCGCATTGCATACTTGTGCAAAAAACAAATTAATTAATGCCTATAAAGATGGCCGACTTATGCTGTGTAACATCAACTGTTGGCTATCTATACTAGGATTTAAACTAAAATCATTTACAATATCAACTTACAATACTTGAACAGTAAACTTACTTTTCTTAGTTTTGAAATAAACAAAAAACATGTATTTGACATCAACGTATAATTTGGGGGGGGAACAAGAAAACAAGATTTAACCAACTATTGCTGTGAAATAAACGAGAAGACAAAAATGACTTCAGTGTGTAAAGCACATTTAGGATCATAGCCCTTTGCAGCAAAACATGTTTCTGTTTCGGAGCCCAAAACAAAGTGAGTTGCAAGGGGTTAAATAAGAGAACAAACAAAATAAATAAGGATACATATTTGGATGTGTTAAAGTCAAAAAGAGCAGGGGTTGGAGTAAACCGTGGTTTTCGTATGAAAGGAAATGGGATGTTTACATACAAACAAACCAAAACTGCCTTTACTTTCCTTTTTTCCAAAGCGTAAGGTTGCCAATGATGGAGTGTCTTTCAAATTCAATTTCATGACAAATTATTTTCATTTCCCTCGCCGCTCGCGGTGTCACTACTTTTTTTTTACTAGAGCTCTCCTTCGTGATGTATTTGCCCTTGGGCATTGGGGATGAGTTAAGATTTTTTAGACTGAATTTAATTTGAATTGTAATTACAACAGTGATGTTCCTTCTACATTAACCATTACAATGTTTTTCTTTTCTTTTGTCGACAGGTTCAAAAATGGTTTCTCATTTGGGATGCCTAGGTAGTATTGGCCGAGATTGTGGAAAGTCAAATTCGATTGTTGAGGGTAGTCATCCCATTCCAAAAGAGAAGTTTGGAAGACAAATTCATGGTGCTTTTGGGATAACGGTCAGTGATAAGAATGCAGATATTTATCCTCTGTATCTCTTCAAATTGTGTGAAGTAAAGTTGAGTTGAGGCAGTGGTGGAAGAAGTTAGGCAGGAAAAACAACAAGTCTGCCAAATGCAACATAGATGTAGCGATGTTTGAGTCATCAGAATGTGACCTTTGCAGAGCCAAATCTCAATCTATACAATCTTTGCTCAGTGGCCATGAAGCTGCAGCCCAGAGATCGAGGCTCTGTACTTGGTTTGGAAAGGATTTCCTTCAGGGTCTGATGGTTGTGTAGTTGTTTATCTCAGTGTGTTTTCTGGTTTCTCACAGCGACTACACCTGCATATTACACTGACAACTCAATTGATACATCCAGAAGGATCTATTTCACCTGTGATATATCCCAAATGTGCGAAGTAAAGATGGGGCAGTTGTGGAAGAAGTTTAGCGGGAAAAACAACAAGTCTGCCAAATGCAACATAGATGTAGCAATGTTTGAGTCGAGATCCCCCTGCTGATAATCCAAACCCCCTCCGAGAAGACCCCGATGAGTTTCCTGATGGCGGTAACGAACACCACGGACTGTTGGAGACGGTACCTCAATACTGGCGTTTGCTGAGAACCCATCACCAAGTTGGCCGGCTAGTGCAAGACGTGTACAATTTTTGCCTGATTGAATTGGAAAATATTGGGGCTGATGTTACAATACATGATGAGCTACGAACTGTATTTGAACAGTTGAGGACTTGAGTAAAACTAAACGTATCGTTTGGAGTTTTGTTAAGACATACAATCACAGGGGAACTGCATTATTTCCATTCAAGTTATAACAATTTCAAACTTTTTGATGAGCCTTTCTCCATTGGTTCGGAGGATGACATGGACCGCTTCATTGAAGCCGTGGTAAATGAAGACATTGATGAGCACAGGCGGCGCCAAAGACCGGAGACCAAGTGGGTCTTGCATCAAATCACAAATATGACTGTGTTTGTCAACAAAACACCAACTTTTATAATTAGGACAACTCGGACCCATGTACCCGATTACATCAGGTACAATAGGGGTCTCCATGCTCTAACCATTAATGCTCACACTGGTCGCCCCTACACAGATAACCTCTGCTTTTTTAGATGCTTGGCCATATCAAATGGTCACAGCATTTCCATGTTGGAGAGACCAACGGAACAGTTGTTGTCCGAGTACAGGATTGCAACCAGGAATGTACAGGTCAGCGGTGTCACCCTGGTTGACTTGACTGTAGCAAAGCGTGTTTTCCAAAAGTCCATCCAAGCCTACGCACTCATACCAGTCCAAGATGAGAACGCAGGTGCGGCAGGGGTGGTCAACAACAGGGAACCTACTGTTCACGCTCAGTTAATTCGAAGGTCAAACACCAGGTACCCCGATAAGATGTACTTAAATATCATCGGAGAACATTTTTGTTTCATCAAAGACCTAAACATATACAGCCGCTCATTTGTATGTTCGAGGTGTAACTGGCCAACGAAGAAACATTTCAATTTAACTAGGCACGAGGTGACTTGCGATGGCAATGTCAAACACAAGTGGAGATCAGATGATGTTATTCTTGCGATTGTTAAGGCTCCAGAAAAATATGAAGCCATTTTAGAAGCACTTAAAGATCTTATAATGGACACTAAAACCTTGCAATCCATATCTGTGACTGGGAGAACATACAGTCTTAAGTATGTCATTTGTGCAGATTTAAAATTTCTAAATATCATAATGGGTGTAGGTGCATGCTCTTCTGATTACAGTTGTCCCTGGTGCAAAACCAAAAAGTCAAACTTTTAGGATGTAACAAATTCTCAGAAGATGAGATTACCTCATATGCACGAACTGTTTCGGAAATCCAACACCTCTGTAAAAAAAAAAGAAGTCAAAGGCACATGAAAATTATTCTTGTCGCAGCCTACCTATTTTTCCTCACATTCCAGTTTCTTGCATAATTCCAGACCCCCTTCACAAATACTTTTGGCATTTCGGATCAACTCATACGTCAACTCATTCTATTTCTTCGTACAGCTGACAACATTGGAAAGAATAAGAAAAATGTTGATAAGTCTGTGTGTCAAAATATAAAGAAATTTGAATGTTTTGTTCAGAACCTTGGCTTTGACTGACAATTTTTTTTACAGATAAAGACGGCACGTTCACTTATACGGATTTCATTGGCCCACAGCATGAACAGATTCAAAATAATATCAAATTAGAGCTGTTTTATGGTGTCGATTCAAACAGTTAAAAGACCTAATGAAAACTGACAAGAATCAAGAAGAGCTCATACATTTTCAAACTAAAACAGAATTATGGGTAGATGATTACTACCGAGTGCATAACTCCCATGATGTGACATTATACATGCATATGTTTGCTAAACATGTCGCTACCACGATCAAGATTCATGGTAATCTTAACAAGTTTTCTCAACAAACGTTTGAAAAACTAAACGACAGAATAACGAAATGGTACTTTCAGGCTACAAATCACCGGAACCTTGACGCATTAACTCAGCTAATGAACAAACAAAATAGGATTGAATATCTCGCCCCTAGCTGCCAGAGAAAACCAAAACACAAGATTATTTGCAGCATCTGTAGAAAAGAAGGGCATAATAAACAAACATGTGACAAAAGCCAGTCAGTTAGTAAAAATAATTACGCATAAGTAAGGATGAGTAAGAACAAAAAGAAATCAGAACATGTATTATTATATGCGGACAACGCAGCTGTATTCATTTGAATGATAAAACTGATGGTGTAAAATGTTTTTACTTATACTTTTGTGTTTTGCTTGATAAGTCAGTCATGTGAAGGAATGTTGCTCTGTGTGATTAATTTTTAGTGATGAAATCGAAGTTAATTCCTAATGTACTAGATTTAACATAACAGTTTTGGTAAAATTTGATCCATATTTAACAACATAAGAATATGACTTTGTTGTAGTCTACATAATAACTACCTCATGTGTTTGTAGTTGCACCAATATTTATAAGTTTGTTGAGTGAGGTTTGTTTATTAACTATTTCTAGAAACATGTGGAGTGTTGTTGAGAAAATAAAAGGTGTCATTACATTCAGAACACAATTTCCTTGATTTAGATGTTTCTGTTTTTCCAAAGTCAGGTTTACTGCACTTCCTGCTTAATGTTAATTGATGCACTACATGTATGTACGCCCCTGTTTTGGGGGTGAACATGGGTTTTTTTTACCTCTTCTGTGAATGGATCATGCCACACGGTCATTTCACAGCCGACCGCACAGTTACACAGGGTTTGCGTTAATCCAATTTAATCACCCTGGCAGTCTCCTCAAGACTGTAGCACAAGAATTAAACTGTGATCTTAAGTGAACAAAAACGGGGGTAACAAATTCATATGAAATTTCACTTTTTGATCATCAAAAAAGTAATTTTTTATGAACAGAACATTAATTTAAATCATTCTCCATGTTGGTATAAACTTTTAATTATTTAAAAAAATCTTTATCATGTTTTAAATGTTTTATGAAAATGGCACGTCAAAACTCATTACGTATGCATAAACCGTCCGGTTTATGCATACGTAGCAAACAAACAAAATGTGTTTTCAACAGGCTGCACACTGACTGCATATGACCAAACAAGAAGTGCTCAACTATGTCATAGATGGGTCACTTTTTGGTCCAATAGAATGCGACATAAATGTGTGTGTGCCAAAGGCTTTATCAGACCATTTTGAAGAAATGCCGCCTGTGTTCAAAAAAAAATGCAAATAACCAAAGATGATGAAGGCGAACATATGAAAGCTAATGCAGAGAGTCAGGGACTCATGAAAAAGCCCAGAAAAACTCTGATTGCTAGCATGTTTGGGAAGCGCATCCTACTCGCTACACCAACGGTACAGTGGTACTTGAAACACAGACTCCAAATTCACCACATTTACGAAGTTATTCAGTATGGAAAACAAAGGTGTTTCCGTGGGTTTGGAGAGGCAGTAAATGTGATGCCAGAAGAGCCGGTGACATTGATTCATCCAATGCCATACTGGCAGATTCTAAAACTTTTGGGTAATTCTGCCTATGGCAAAACGGTGACCAACCAAGAAAAACACAGAAATGTAAAACTGTGTACTGACACCGACCATGGAGGTAGGAATAGAAGGAGATACAACGAGAGACCACAGCCAATTAAGCCTATTGGCACCTCTGGCAACCCTGCAGTAAACCAATGGGGCCACCCGCTGAGCACTTGCAGTTTTACGACCGAGATAAGCTCTCTGTGCACAGTGCCTCATGCCGCGATTCGGTCGTACACGCGAACAGAATTCATTACTGGAGTAAGGAACTTTAGCATGTTTAGTTAGGCCGACGCTAGGACAAGACTAGAGTTGGACAGGACAGGAGGTGATTTTTAATTTGGTTGGCCATTTTTTGACCTTAATTGTGTAATTTATGATAATAGTCCATAAATTTATTACAAATTATGGCCGGCCTCGTCCCTGGCTATGGCCAAAAATGGCAACATTGGTACAATTCAAATGTAGGCCTATCTATGTAGTGATTTGTTATTAATTAGTGGACAACTGATGTGTAATTTTCATTCGGACCAATTTCTGAAAAAATCTCATCAGCTTGAAAATTACCAAAAAATAAGAAAAACCATGGAAATAGGGTTTTTAATTGTTTTTGAAATTTTTATTTTTATTAACAGGGTTCTGGTTGTTAAAATGCGTTCCCACGTGGACTGTCTATGGGTTATTTGTAGGCTATGTGGGGAAGAACGTGCTATAGTGAATGAGCGAAAGTTTGCCAAGCAGATTTGCCAAGGTCAGCATTTGATGTTGCAGTGGAAGATGACGACGTCAATATTCATCCTCCATTCATATGTAGGCTTTGTGAAGTGAAGATCATGAAATGGTGGAAGAAATTTGGTAGAAGAAATATGAAGGGGGCAACCTGCAACATATCACTGCACACGTTTGAAGTGGATCGATGCAACACGTGTGTTGATGTTTCCTCACTACCAATTACATCAAGGTTAGCTGCGCATCAAGCTGAGGCCACAAAACATGGCTTACTGGCGTGGTTTGGAAAAGATCGTCTGAAGATCGGCAAGATGAATGCAACTGGTGATCTGGTTGTAATTGTCACTGTATTTGCTGACATGGCTTGGCAGCTTTCTGTAGCTGGGGTGAATATTGTGGAAGATGTTTTCTCCTTCAGTCTTGCTGCACCACTAGATGTTCCTGATTGTTCACGTTTGTGTTCCATCATTTCTACAAGAGAGGTCTGCGTGGGAAATTGTATCTTTCAAGATTTGATTGACTTGAAGAAAGGGTCGGACGGCCAAATTCCGACACACATCACCCCTCAAGATGTTTTAGAGGGAGGCATCATCCGCCACCATAAATGTCATCTGTTAATCAAGGGTTCAGGTAGATGTTGTGTTTGTCAAATACATAGGAGTGACTTGGCAGCTATGGTTGGACGTCTCAAAGCTATTAAGGAAGGGAAAGTAGTTTATGCTTCTTGTAAAATTACTCACAAAAGTATGACGGCAGGGCAATTGAGGCAGAAGGTCAATAGTCTCCAGGGCGAGGGCCGTGTGTTGAAGAGGAGAAATGTCTTTTTGGAGGAAAAAGTTGCCTCATTGATGGTAAAAGAAAGTGTAGAGCTTGATGACGTCGCAGAAAGTGCCCTGAAGAGTGCCATACAAGTCGATGATCCTGAGATATTGAAACTTCTCCCTGAAGGTTCGCTATCAAGACTTCTTTGGGATCAGCAGAAGGAGTCGGCACTCAAGGGTAAACAGATGCGGTGGCATCCTGCAATAATTAGATTGTGTATTGCCTTGGAAAATAAGTCGCCCTCAGCCTACAATTTGTTAAGGGAATCAAAATTCATCAGGTTGCCTCATCCAAACACCCTTCATCCATACAGCCACTTTGCAGATTCAATGACAGGTTTCAGCTTTGCGATGTTGGAACGGATCTTTGATGATTTCCATCTTGCCACTTGTTCAGAAGAAGAGAGAAATGTTGTGGTGCTGTTTGACGAAATGAAGGTTAAGGCAGGCCTCGTCTATTCTGTAAAATCAGGTAAAAATTGTGGGGTTCACAGATGTTGGGGAAATTTCGAATGAAATCTCCCACTTTGAGCGTCAGTGCAGGGGGAATGAGAAGCCTCAAGAAGCGTCCCATGTTTTAGTGTTTATGGTTAGAGGATTATTCAGCTCTCTTCATGTGCCAGTTGCATATTATGCTAGTAGTGGTGTTTCGAGCGACCAGTTATATTCCTGTGCAGCGGAGGTTGTCATGTACCTGGAGACTGCTGGCCTCAAGGTGCATGCTTTGATATCTGATGGTGCGTCAGCAAACAGGAAGTTCTACAGAATGCATGGCTCTCCATCAAGCACCCCTGTCTATTTCACTATTTGCCCCATCTGATGAAAACAACAAGGAACACTTTGGAGAATTCTGGTTACCATAGCCAGACCAGAAAACTTATCGTAAGTGTGCTTAGTTTGTACTGCTTTTTTCTACTTGTTCTTTCCCTGATTTATTCATTTTGAAACAATGAAAAGGCCATAATTTCCTGAGGATTGAAAAACATTTCCTCCATGATAATAATGAATTTGGAAGCTAGTAACAGTAAAATCTTTCACAAGTGATCAGTTTGAGCGGAAAGATGGACAGTTGAAAATGAAACTTATTTTATTTTATTTCATTTCCATTGTATTCATTCTTTACTATGTATTAAAAGTTCTTTCGTGACATTGTATAATTTCCCAGTATGACAAGCAGAACATCAGCTGGACCCAGATACTGCAGCTCTATGAGGGAGATGTTGGTCTTACCAGGTGTTCACCAGGACTGAGACGCTAGTAGTATAGTGTGAGTAGATGGCACCCGAATGGGGTGGAGTGTTGTGGAAGGTATGTGGTGGAGGGTGAGTGGAAGGTAGTTCCCCTCCACCATCCGGGGTTGAGGTGGAGTGAGGGTTCTACCCTCCACAAAAGTAAGGCCGGTGGAATGAAGGTTATGGGTTCTCCATCAAATATCTGGCGAAGTGTGTTGGAGGGGTTGAACAAAGGGTGATATGGTCGACTGAGTTCCCACGTACGTGTGTACACGGGAGAACGTAGGATGAATGGAAACGAGGAACAAAAGGGTCTGAAGCCGTTGTCATGACCACGCAACGGAATAAGTGACAAACAAATAAATTCAAAGAACCGTTAATGAAATAGTTAAGACAGGAGTCAACAAGATCAATCTGTTGATAAAGTCCCCCGTGTGACGTCACGGGCAAGTCATGACAAGTCATTACGTAACAAAGATATGTTTACAACGTGACGGATAAAGTCATCCTGGCTATGTCACGGACACGACCAGACAGTCCGTGACGTAAACAAAGATATGTTTTACAACGTGACGGATAAAGTAAACCTGCTTATGTCATGGATACGGTCATCTTTATTAAATAATAATAATAATACTTTCACCCTCTGGTAAGGTTTTTCATAACGACCAGACGTCAGTATTATCACCAATTAACTTGACTGAAGTTCTTCATAGCGACCTCCTACCCAGATGTGTGTTTTGTCACCAATTAACTTGACTGAAGTTCTTCATAACGGCCCCACTACCCAAACGTATTATCACCAATTAACTTGACTGAAGTTCTTCATAACGGCCCCACTACCCAAACGTATTATCACCAATTAACTTGACTGAAGTTCTTCATAACGGCCCCACTACCCAAACGTATTATCACCAATTAACTTGACTGAAGTTCTTCATAGCGACCCCTACCCAGATGTGTGTGTTGTCACCAATTAACTTGACTGAAGTTCTTCATAACGGCCCCACTACCCAAACGTATTATCACCAATTAACTTGACTGAAGTTCTTCATAACAGCCCCACTACCCAAACGTATTATCACCAATTAACTTGACTGAAGTTCTTCATAACGGCCCCTACCCAGATGTGTGTTTTGTCACCAATTAACTTGACTGAAGTTAACGACCCCCTCCCACACGTGAGTATTCATCGATCCGATTACTCGCTGGAACCTTTGTTGACAAGCCTCTACTTGTTTATAATCCCCTTCTCAAACTCTTCCAGATATTGTCCTTAGGATTACAAAACGGAACAAGTCCATTCTTGTCAAAGGTACCTTTTAACTTTCCCATTGTCACGGCATTATCAAGGGGTATATTCTGTGAGATTGTAAGGTATATAAACCAGCACAACCACACAACTGCCTTGAGTGTGTTCGTCTTCAGTTGAACTGTTTGTCTGCAAGATGTCTGCCCATAACTTTGAGACGTCCCTGTTCCGTTGTCCGAGTCCTACACCGAGCCAGCTAGTCCAAATCATCCGTATGGAGGAGGAAGCCCAGGCAGCAGGTACATCCTCGGACTCCGACCCTATGTTTGTTGCAGAGACACCTCCGCATCTACAAGGAAGAGCTACGACGGATGAGGTAAGAAACTATTATCTTTTGCATTATATTTCCATACCGTCATTTTACAAAGATATGTAAGCTATTATTTGTGTTTTAGCTCGACGCGTAGTTAAAATCTTATGCTGTATTATATTTCCATACCGTCATTTTAAAAAGATGTGTTTCGATCTTTCATGATGTCATTACTGTAACAGCTATATCGATAATGAAAATGATTCTGTAATTACTCTATCAACATGTAAGCTATTATTTGTGTTTTAACTCGACGCGTAGTTTAAACTTTATTTTGGATTATATTTCCATACCGTAGTGTGTTAACGTGATGCGTAGTTAGATAGTTCAGTGCTTATCTTTCCATACCGTCATTTTAAACAGATATGTAAGCTATTATTTGTGTTTAGCTCGACGCGTAGTTTAAACTTTATTTTTGATTATATTTCCATACCGTCGTGTGTTAACGTGATGCGTAGTTAGATAGTTCAGTGCTTATCTTTTGCATTATATTTCCATACCGTCATTTTAAAAAGATATGTAAGCTATTTGTAATTACTTTGTTTTGAAGCAGTACTTTTTAAATTACGTAATATAATCAATGATACATTTTAATTTTGTCGAGAGCTTTCATTTTGATTGTTACACTATATTTTAACGAGAAACTTTGTCGCAATACATTGACTTTCATCGTCAAAACCTTTTATCGTCACCTATTATTATTATTCTTTACGTTAGCGTTAACGAACCACCAGTTCTTCTCAGAACCACCACATCTCGCAGAATGAAAGATTTATTGACCACTATTTTAGTAGATTTTGGTACATTGTGTTTCAACACACCTTCCAAATGTTTTAGTTGTCCCTACTGTGCCAAGTTTTAAGTCATACTTCATAATCAATGACACAATTTTTGTATTCATTTGTAAAACCATCAATTTAGACTATCTTAATTTTATTTAATTTCAGACTGTGAATGTATGGTTAGGAGGTAACGAAGACCAAGCGGGTGGTGATTTAACACCAGATCCCATGGTAAGTAACTGAAACTGTACCTGAATTTTGGTTTGTGTACTAAATTGCTCAACTTGTGTTTTTGTTTGAACTGTGTTTGGATTTGTCTTTATATAAACTAACTGGTTTTCCATTTTATTTTTATTATTTATGCAGCGTACTTCTGACGATGAGGAAACTCCAAACGCCATAGTTACCCCTGCCCCGATGCGTCAACCAGGGAAACGTAAGGAACCACCACGTCAACCCACCAACAAGAAGAAGAAGGCGTTTTCCTGCGATAAGTGTTGCAAGACATTTACCCGCCGAGACAACTTAAAACGTCACAAGCTATGTCATGTTGATAAGCGGGACCAAAGACCTAGACCGAGCGCACCACACCGGTGTCGTCAATGTGGTAATACATTCAGTAGGCGAGACGGTCTAAAGAGACATTTGAAAAAGCACAACCGAGGGGGGACTAACCCACCAGACCAACCATCCACCTCAACCTCAACACCACCACCACCACCACCACCACCACCACCACCACCACCACCACCACCACCGACGTCAAGAAATGAGCCCCTTAAATGTCCTCTATGCCCAGAGACTTTCGATACACTTGACACTCTCCTCCGTCATATTCGAGAGATTCACCAAAACGATGGGGTTAATGATGGTGACGTTGCTCCAACCCTCCCTCCAGTTGACCAAAACGACCCCGCTCCGGCAGATAATGACATACAAGATGATGATGACTTACTCCCCCCATCACCTGTGGTTAATCCGCCCCTGCACGAGGACCCCCTTGAATTCCCAGATGTTGAGAACAACGACGATGATGATGACGACGGAGTAGGCCAAATTCTTCGTAGACACTGGTCAGCCATTAGAACCCACCATCTCGTTGACAGACCCCTTCAAGATATCCACAATTTTCGCCTTGTGGGAACGAGACGTCTTGAACCTGGTGTAACCACCCCCGAAGCGCTCCGAATTACATTTCAAAACCTGCGTTGTAGAGCTGAAGTTAACATGTCATACGGACTGGTGCTCCGTCACACCGTGACGGGGGAATTGAGATACTTTTACTCATCATGCAACAACGCTCGTTTTTTTGACGAGCCATTCTCCATCGGGTCTAGGGAGGACTTAGATCGCATGTTGGAAGAAGTACAAAAGGAAGACACTGAAGAATACGGTCGTCGTCAAAGCCCAGATACAAAATGGGTCTTAGAAACAATCACAAATGTTACTATCATAGTAAATAAGCTGAGGGGTTTTCCCATTGGGGCGCCGGTGCGAGACCTTCCCCCATATGTGGCGAACAATCGTGGACTTGTAAAGTTAGTAAAGTGTAGAAGAACGGGACAACGGTTTACAGACAATTTATGTTTCTTTCGATGTTTGGCACTTTATCTAAACAATGATAATCACAACGCTCTGGAGCGTGACATGAAACATACGTTACAAACATACCGCCAGGCTACAAATAACCCCAACACAACAGCGTTGACTTTGGATGAGCTCAGCAAAGCTGAAGAAGTGTTCAACCTTAATATTCAAGTATACTCTCTCGTGGTGGAGGAGGTTGAGAAAGGTGGAGACGACGAGATGCGCGTCTTTGCACAGTTGATTCGTCGGTCCCCATCCCGTCATCCACAAACAATGTTTCTTAACCTGCACGGTGATCATTTTTCGTTTATTAAGAAGATGGAACTATACAGCCAGGCGTATTCTTGTGTGAAATGTGGGTATGTATCACACAGGGAGTTTAACCTCCGCCGGCACCAGCGCACGTGTGAGGCAAATGTCAAACACAGCTTTCCCGGTGGGGGATATCAAGTTCCCGCAACCATATTTCAAAAACTGGAAGACTTGGGAATTCATGTTGCAGAGGAAAATAGATTTTACCCCTACCGAGCTACTTTCGATTTCGAGTCATACTTTGAACCAGTGCCAGAACATCTCCAAGGCCGAGGAAAGTTGACGTGGGAAAAGCGCCATGAACTTCTAAGCTGTAGCGTAGCAAGCAATGTTCCTGGACTTGAAGAGGCAAAGTGCTTCGTTACCAACGGAGACTCTACCGAACTGGTGAGAGACATGGTCAACCATCTTCACATCATTTCTCAAGCTGCGTACGGTTTACTTCTGGTTAAGTACGCCCACGTCTTCCGAGCCCTTGACGAGCAGTTGGAAAACAACCATCGGATGGATGAAGGTGGTATGGGTGATAGAGATGCGGCGGAAGAGGGTGAGCAGCAGCGGAGGAAGCATCCTGCTGAGAAGGCGAAAGATGAACTCGACTCTTACCTGAAGGAACTTCCAGTTCTCGGGTTCAACTCGGGTAAGTATGATGTAAATCTAATGAAACAATATCTGTATGCTGAACTCCAAAGGGTAGACCCATTAATATTCATCGTAAAGAGAACCAGTACCTATATGGCGATCAAAACAGAGATGTTAAAATTTCTAGATATAACCAACTACCTTGCTCCAGGTTACAGTTACTCAAAATTTCTAAGAGCTTACGATGTCCACCAACAAAAAGGATTTTTTCCTTATGAATGGGTCGATTGCTTAGACAAGCTCGATACGACTTCACTACCCCCCCATGCCGCTTTTCATAGTAAATTAAAAAATGGAAATATATCTAAAGAAGAATACGAATATTGCAAAGCGGTGTGGGCCACTGAACAAATGCAAACAATGAGAGACTTTCTAACGTGGTATAATAATTTGGATGTGAGTCCTTTCTTAGAAGCGATGGCAAAAATGTTCGACTTTTACAAACAAAGAGGCATGGATATGTTCAAATCCGCAATATCGGTACCCGGTCTCTCTTTACGATACCTCTTTCTGACTCTGCCCCGTGAGACGTTCTTCTCACTAATCGATGAAAAGAACAAAGATATATACTACAAGATGAAGAAAAATATCGTGGGTGGACCTTCCATTGTGTTCCACCGGTATCATGAAGAAAACAAAACTTACCTGAGAGGGGGGCCAAAAGTTTGTAAAAAGATAGTGGGTTTTGATGCGAACGCATTGTACCTGTGGGCACTCATGCAAGACATGCCTACAGGTGCGTTTGTTAGACGAAAAGCAGAAGAAAGCTTCAAACCTGAGCAGAGTCAGAAATGGGGGATTAAGGCAACGGAATGGCTTGAGTGGGAAGCGCGACGCGTTGGTGTCAGAATAGGACATAAGTTCAACGGGAAAGAACTTCGAATAGGATCCAAAAATATTCCTGTTGACGGTTTTTGCCGACAGACAAATACAGTGTATCAATTTCACGGGTGCTATTGGCACGGGCAAGTGTTTCAAGAATAGACAAGAATACTATGAAATAGGAGATAAGACTAACACACAACTCCAAAATAACACTGAGAACATAGCCACATATATAAGAAGTGAAGGGTACAACCTCGTTGAAATGAAGGAGTGCGAGTGGGAGACTGAAATAAACAGCAATCCAGATTTAAGATTTGTTTCTGAATTCAGGCCGTCTCCCGCTGCATAGCAAAAAGTCAATGACACAGCGTCAAGTTAAGGACTTTATCGCTGATGGCACATTATTTGGTCTCGTAGAGTGTGACATCCGTGTCCCACCAGAACTGAGAGAAACATTTGGAGAAATGACCCCAATTTTCAAGAACGTAGAAATTAGCAAAGAAGACATAGGGGAGCACATGAAGGCATTTGCCGAAAGAGAGGGGATAATGAATAAACCTCGTAAAAGTCTGATTGGTAGTATGTTCGGTTCCAAAATAATGCTCGCTACTCCTCTTTTGCAATGGTATATTTCGCACGGACTGGAAGTCCAACATGTGTATGAGGTCATTCAGTACCAAAAACAGGACTGTTTTAAACATTTTGGAGATGCTGTCAGCGATGCCCGAAGGGCCGGGGACAGAGATCCATCCAGTGCAATATTGGCAGATACGATGAAATTGTTGGGAAATTCAGCTTCCGGGAAAACGGTAACAAACCAAGAAAAACAAATTTCACATGTAAATGCTATGAGACTTTTTCGGAAAGAAGTATAATAATAATAGTGAAATAAAATAAAAATCTCGACGAAAACAAAGGTGGTTTCGGCTGATGGCCGAAACCCCCAATAAATACAAATTTTCCGTAAAGTGAAACATTTGAAAATACAAAGCAAAGGTGTATGTTATGTTTTTGGGGGTTTCGGCCATCAGCCGAAACCACCTTTGTTTTCGTCGAGATTTTTATTTTATTTCACTATTATTATAATACTTCTTTCCGAAAAAGTCTCATAGCATTTACACGTGAAATTTGTTACCGTTCGATCTCAGGAACTACAGTCTTAAAAGACACAAACAATACATCAAATGAAAGCCTGTGCTCTAACTTAGATCAAGCAGCAGTTCGGTCGAGGGTTTTTAATCATCTGTTGACGATATTAACGATTTAAAAACACGTATCGTCAACAAAGCACGATCGTCTTGTGTGTGTACATTGCACGTAATTCACGCTGTACATCGCATACGGCCATACCCACACAGAGCCCATTGTCCACGCGCGTGGCATCGTTCGACCTTTGTACCTTTCATTTTGGTTCACTACTTCGCTTCTACAGTTAATGGTGAACCTGTATAGCGCCCTCTTAATCGTTTGTGGAGAGTCCTCGAACTATTAAATTACGGAAGCGTTTGGGGATATTAGTAGCGGTTTGTTCTCACGCAATTTCAATGCATTCTCCCACCACAATTTATTTCAAGGTCTGTGCAGTATAGCTTATTAATAACTTAAGCATTGGCATGGTAGTTTATTGTTTACAATTATTTATTATTTAAAACTTTATATCGTCTGAACCATAACGTAAAAGAGTTATAATTTTTGTACCGTCTTGTAGCTTATCACAACGTTCGTGCGAAAAACGTGTTTTCATCATCGTGATGTCATCAGGTGTCAAATTAATTATTACATTAATTCAACATTGACAACAAAGCCGAAACCCCAGTGTTTGTTCATTACAAACTCGTTTCTAGTGTTTTGATTTGAAATTTGAAACTGTGTGCACTTGTTGACAAGTCATTATTTGGTTAAGTTGTCAGCAATTTGCAATGTTTGATTACTAATTTACAAGTCCTTTTTTTAATATCCAGTATGACAATAAGAGCATCAGCTGGTCGCAGATCCTTAAGTTGTATAAGTGGGATGTGGGGCTGAGCCAGAAGCTCACCTGGCCTCCGACGGCTTCACAAGATTTCATATGAGCACCTTCACCTTACCCCATCACTCCGAATGAGAGTCTACATGGCTGCACAACTAAATCACTTTGTAAATACAAGCAATCAATCTGTTAACTTAATTGCACAATGCTTCATAAAATTCGCCTTTTTCAATTCAAAAGGAACACCCATGTATGTGTATTTGAATCACTTCCATGTAAAGAAATAAGCAAAATGGACAAGTTAACATACTGTGATAGGCAAAGATAAGGCTAAGAATACATGATAGGATGTATTATTCTTTCACAGATTATGTCACAAAGAAGTTTGGGAATGTTTCGGTAGAGACACTAAAGATGGTCATAACAAACAACCTCAGTAACGAGGGATAGCTACAGAAAAAGCGTTCTGCCCTGAACCAGCAAGATCCCCGGGTGCATGTTTTACATCCACAGATGAAACTTTATCTGTTATTGGGATGTTGTCTTTTACTGTATATTCGGTTTATTTCATTAATTTTGAGAAAATCTCAAAATCAGGAAAAAACCTGAAAAACTCACATGCCTGGTGCGGTACCTTCCCATTTTCTTGATACCTTGTTGTTGTTTCTTTTCAAGAAATATTAAGATGAAGATAGAATGGTCAGGAAGGATCAGCAAAGCAGTAAGAGTTGAGCAAGAAGAACCAAGTAAAGTCAAGAAGAGAAGCAATATGACCAGCAGAACAGATTCCTTTATCCATGGTAGCCTTTATAACTACAGCTGTTGCTTACTTTGCAAATGAAACAGGAGACCAGTCACTTACATCGCTGTCCATCAAATCAGCGATCAGATTAAATCAAGTACAATTTCTATATACTTGTAAACACTAAGTATTCCATGGATAATTTTCCTATAAATACTGTTTGAAGAATTGATTGTATGAAGAAGATTATTAACTGTAGCAATGACTGAAGCCCTCCTAAATATTTTTGGCAGACAAAAAAAATCTTTCCATTAGAACTCAAGCCCGAGCTTTCATAAAATGAAAGCTTGGAACTTTACAGGGATTACAGAACCCCGTGCCTCCATTAAGGCTTCCTCCATGGTCCAGCTCAAGACCTTGGTGCCCCCTTTGAAACATTCCTGTAGATACAATGTAGAGGATTATATTCAGATTTTCTAATCAACCTTTATCACACTACAGCCATCTGTGTCAGATTCCCTGCCTACACAATGACACTGGTAGTTTCGATTCTCAATTTGTTAAAAGAGACCAGACTAAGTTTTCCCTTCCAGTCTCAGTTTGGTTCAGTGGTTTGAATGGAAGATAAAACAAGATGGCTGCACCATGGTAAAAGTTTATAGCATTGCCATTTTTTTCTGGAATATTATCCACTCCCCTTCTTGAAATTAACTCAGTGCCTAATAAAGCAATCCCATTATCATATCATGTTTCCTTACTTCATCAAGCTATTTAGCTGAGATTACTGCTTAGCAAAACAATAATTTGATAAGCACAGAAGTTATCGAGCACATATTCTGATTGGTAACCTAATTCTACTGAGAATAATATTTAGTGCCCAATTTCATATAAGGCTTATTAAGCAGAAAATACTCCTTGACAAATTAATGTCTTTGCTAAGCATAAACTGAGTGGGGCACAAGTCACAATAATGCAACATTCATGTATTTTTGGCTGGTAACCTGTTTTTGTTAAGCAAGACTATTCTGTGCTTAGGAAGTTTATGTGCTTACAGGCTTTTTAAAATTAGGCCCAGGCTGTTATTCTGTTCGTGACAGAATTAAGCACACTCATCAATATAGACGCTGTTCTGTGCTGCACAAGTACATGAAGTCTGTAGGAGTTTGCTTTGACTGAAGTAAGTTCATGGCCCATTCCGCATCTAGACAAAAATAACATAAGACATAAACTACATTTCAAGAAATTTCTTGTACCTTTCTGGTCATTGCAATGATGATTTGTTAAGGTTTTGTAGCCTTAAATCAAGCTTGGTAATCCAGACAAAATAAACTGAGTTATCCTTGCTCTATCATCAACCAGGATTCATGTCTTATCTCTAATCATCTGTGATTTCAAAAAGTCAATTTTGCTGCTGGATTTGCAGCTCACTGAGGCATTTAAGTAGCAAAAGTGTCCGCTTTTAGATGTTCAGTGCATTTTATCCTATAAAATGCATTAGAATATTACCTAGAGCTCCAATCAAGAACTGGGTTATCCTTGCTGTTTCATTATCCAGGATTCATCTTCAATCTCTGATCATCTTAAATATCAACAAGTTTTCTTTGCTGTTGAATTTCCAGCACAATCTATCCAAAATTCATAGGAAGAGTATGTATTGTTTGACAATGAGTGCATTTGGTCGAGTACAATGGAGGTGTCTGTTGAAGATCCACCTAGATGAACATCAATACTATCTGTCTCCGATCTGGTCGTGGAGATGCTTTCACTAACTGCGTCTGTAATTTTGATGGTGTTACACTGACATTGTTCTCAGGGTGATGATACATGTGTGTAAACGGCAGATTATTGTGAATGAAAGTTCTTCGGTATGTACACTTCACTTCTGTCTTGGAGTTCATCCTTAAAGAAACTGAAGTTGATAAAGTTCCAACAATATATTCGATGGTTGGGCTGTGGTTTGACATGGCAAAGCAGTTAAGCAACCGACTCAAGCTCTGGTGTTTCTGATCAGTGTGACACTTGTGTCCTTGAGCAAGCTTTTTTACCATAATTGCTTTGTCCTTCCATTTGGACATTATATGCTGTAGGTCCCCTGCACTATGATTGGTATACCAGAACCACTTGACTGAAGCTGATGTTCTGATTTGAGAAGACTGCAGCTGTAACTGATAGTAGGAGTAGCTGTCTATGCCTGCTGCTCTGCTGATCCTTGGATTCTACTTGTTTGCCATCTCTTCTCAGCTTCAAACTACAATTCATGAGTTGCGGAGACAGTACATCGGAAGCTACAATTGCAGAACTGCATGACGGCACTGCAAATCCATAGATATTAAGAAGTAACACTTTCAAACCTGTAATGAATGGTACAGCTGACTCAGCTATACTGCAACAGGTATCAAGCAGTCACTACATTTCACACTCATCAGTAAGATGCGGTCCTCAGTAGGATTTGGTGTGCAGTGATTCCTAGTGTTCTGGCAGCAACTGTTCATCATCACCATCCTTTGGCTGCGGAGCAGGCGACTACAGCTTTCTTACAATTACTGCGATCTTGGGCAAACCTTGAGATTTATCCTGGTAGCAGCATGCCTTCACTACAAGTATCTCCAAGCAGGCATTGAATACCTGTAATGTGTGTTTCCTTCCTAACCTCTTTTCTCATAGGGTGGGAAATATAGGGGAATATATTTTGACAGGTTCAGAGTCTGGCATTCGGAGCATGTGCCGAAGGTACTTGAGCTGCCAAGTTCTTACACGCTCCAGAAGAGGGGTTTGAGTTAGTCATAGTGTAGATAGTAGCAGCTGATGGATGTCACTGAACTTAGTGAGTGTCTCATCATGGAGGACCCTTCAAGGACTTACTCTAGTCTTAGTCTTTCCTACTGCACACTCCACCAAAGTGTTTTACATAGCACAGGACGCATCAGCAGCTCATAGAATAAAGTTCCTCAGTTCACTGTCACAGTGAGTGATGAGAAGAAACTCCTTCCTGACTCTTCAAAAACTCCAACAGTTGATTGAAATAATTGAGTTCTCTTGATGCATCAGACGGTTCATCAATGATGAATCCTGGTCAGTATCCACCTGATTATTTCTTTATTATTGCTCACAGTAGTCTATACGTACTGCTGCATCCAGAGAGTCCCGCCAATGCCGCCATGCTGCTTCTCCACAAGTTGAAGCGGCAGACCCTACCTTAGTGTGTAGCCGATGTGGACATGTTTGATGTGCCCGCATCGGCCTCCTCTCACACGAGAAAGCCTGTCAAAGGAGATGAGGACGCCCTGGTCGACATCGACCGGCTGCCACGACGACGACGACGAGTCTATACAAGGAGTTCTTGTCTTGACCATAACAGAGAAATGACTATCCAGATAACTTGAATCTGCTATCTCAGTTGAGAAAGTTGTGGTGAGCTTGTTGAGCAGTGGGTTCAGTCCAGTATGTCACACCCAAATCCATCATACACACCGTTTGATAATTCCGAGGCAGTAACTCACATCACTGCATGCAGAATTTCATTTCCATCTTTGCACTTTTCCCAAAGTTTGCTCAGAGATTTACCTAAATTTTCGTCCGGGCTTTAAACAGCAAGGATAACTCTTGATACTTTTACTTGTTCATCTTTGCACATTTCCAATGTTCCACTCAGAGATTTCACAAAGTTTTCTTCCTGGTTCTAATTGCAAGGATAACCTCTATTTTTTTATTTTTTTCATTGCACTCACAAAAATAAAAATCTTTTTAGAATGTTTATAGGGTTTTTTTCACAAATGAAACATGTCAGAGAATTATTAGGATTACCCTGGAGACTGATTAAAAACTTACAATCTCACAGCAAAATTACCTTTTCAAAGTGGTTCATACAAGTTGAAAAACCTTATTTAATTGCAAGAATGGGCCGCAAGAACAACTTCACTTAACAATTCCACAACCTTCAGTAGTTAACTTCAGGAGGGTGACTTCAGGAAATATCAACCCTTTTATTGTTCTTCCATTTACTTTATTCTTCTAATTTGTCTATTCCTTTTGATTTGTCTGTGCAATGCCACGACAGTGTCATATAAAATATGAATAAATCCCCACTCAGCCGAACAGAGTTGCTTTTACTCCACTCTCCTGCCACTGTCTCTGAGCACTGGTGTATGCACCACCACCATGAGAGACCACACAGCCAAAGCATACACTATGCGACTTGAATCCTGAATTATGGAATGGGATTGCTTTATGAGGCAAAGGATTGCAGTAGGATTTCTACATCATTAATATACAGATGACATTGTACATGACAAGTTTTGAAGTAACTGCAGAATAAAAACTTTCAGCCATTGCTACGGTCAAACAACCACTCTAGTGCACACAATTCATTTCTACCTCCATGATTCTACAAGCATCATCGCCATCTGACATGAATTGAACAAACAGTTTTGGCAAGCTAAATGAATATCCAGGGTTCGTACTTCCACTTTTAATTTGTTTAAATTGTTTTCAGGATTGAAGAAATTTGGTTAAAAACATTGTGGTTTGTAACTGCACCTGATCATTTGCACATTTCCTTAATATTAAATCAAAGACAAATCTATGGATAAAGGATCCTACAAAACAGGTCAACATAAGCTCTTGATTGTTCTCAATCAATATTGATATGCACATCATTCAAAAATCAACAATCAATCTAAAAGGCCAGACCACCAAAGTAAACAAAAAAGACCAGAGCACCAAAGTTAAAGTGAAACATGAAGCCAAAGGGAGGTTGCATAAACACTGGTTTTTGTCCCATGCATTAAGCCCCTCAGGGGAAAAGAAATGCTTCCCTTCTATAAGGAGGACAGCAGCTTCAGAGACAAGCTGGTCAAATTAAACCGCCAGTATGATTTGCCTTGGCGGAAATACTTTATAATATCATTATAGGGCATTTAAACCAATGGCAACAAACATCGCGCAGCGGGAAAAGCTAGTTTATGAATATGACACCCCCATTCATCAAAATGGACATTAGACGACCCATGGCCTATAAAAGGACCATGCTTTGCATGTGAATACTTTCTCTTTGACCTTTGGAATGAGAACAATGGCAACCAAAACTCCGCTCACAGACCATGAAAAAGGGATGTTGGAAACTTGGCACCGGGAAAATCATCCCGTGAAATATCAAGACGTCTGGGAATTAGCGATAGTACTGTGAGGCACAACCTGGAGAAGCTTCTATTGTACGGCACAATAGAATCTCGGTCCCGATCTGGTCGTCCAAGATCAACGAGCGACCGAGACGACAGGTTCTTGGTGCGTACCTCAAGGAGGAATCGGTTCTTGACCGCCCCCGAGCTTTCGGTGGATTTGGCTGCCACGTTAGGGGTTGCTGTGCATCGGTCAACGGTCTTCCGTTGCCTGGCTGAGGTGGGGTTAAATGAACGTGTCGCTAGGCACAAGCCACGCCTCACTGATGCTCACAAAGCCAGGCGATTGGACTGGGCTCGACAACATCTCGACTGGACGGCCAGTGACTGGAGGCGTGTGCTCTGGAGTGACGAATCAAGATTCCAGCTCTTCCAGAGTGATGGCTGGGTGTTTGTGCGTCGTGCGGTGGGAGAAGATTACGCCGTGAACTGTGTTGTTCCGTCAGTGACACACAGGGGCTCTGGCATCATGGTTTGGGGCTGTATGGGCTCTGCTGGCATCGGTGAGCTGGTACTGATCACGGAGAATATCAACGCAGTTGTTTATGTTGGTATTCTTCGTGACCACATGCTGCCATCTGCCCATCATTTGATCGGCCATGAATTCATGTTCCAGCACGATAATGCCCCTCCGCATACTGCTGAAATTACCTGTGAATTCATGGAAAATCCAACCCCAGATTTTGTAAAAGATATGGGGGGGCAGTTGGCAGTTTGAGGTGATGGTTTGGCTGGCCAAGAGTCCCGATCTGAATCTGAATGAAAATCTGTGGAATGAAATGGAAAGTTGCCTTCAACGCGAAGCGCGACCAAGAAACAAGGCCGAATTGTACCAGATTCTCAAGCGGATTTGGGAAACAATGGACCTCCAGACCATCACCAATCTCTTGGCTTCAATGCCAAGAAGGTGCCTAGTGGTAATTGATGCTGGCGTAGCTTTTACACGCTACTAAATTAGAACCATCCTCCGTGTTTTGCTGCTGAACAGGGCGCCGCCATCTTGGATTTCGGCATAATTATATGATAATGAGGATGGCCGCCCATTAACTTTGTGCACACGGAAACACATGATGTCCAGTTTCACCCCTTTTATTGACATCGGAACATTATTTAACAAGATTTAACATGAATTAATGTGATTAAAGAGTTCAAAAAACAAACAGGTACAGTTTTTATTCACATTTCTACAATACTTCTAAAGAAGTTAAAGAAAGTGTATTGCTTGTACAGGTGCACGATAACTTTTGCACGGTTGTGTACAAAGGGCCTCAAGTACACACGCAAGTCATGTCATAATCACGGACCTTTAATGGAATTGAGATTTCTAATTGAATCCTACAGATAGATTATGTCAAGAAGAAAGGCTACATGGACCCCCACGTATGAAAAGTGGAAACCAACAGCTATGAAGTTGGCAATGGACGCAAGACCTCCTACGCTCAGTGCTGAAGATGAGAGAATTCTCGTACAATACCTCCAGGAGATGGAAAGCCTTGGATTCGGAAAGCCTTGGCATTAAAGCTGTTGATCAGTTAGCTTACGAGATGGCCGAAGAAGCTGTAAGTGGAATCCCACATCGGTCCACCAGAGAGGAACAGAAGGCTGGCTATGACTGGTACCAGGGATTCATGAGCAGACATTCTGAACTCTTGCTGAGAAAACCTGCCAAGGACTTTCTGCAGCTCGAGGGGCTACGCTCAACCTCACTACTGTTGAAGATGATTTCACGAGGCTGGAAGAAGTCCTACATCAGACTAACCTCGTGTCAAAGCCTGGTCAGATCTACAATCTGGATGAAACTGGACTTAGTCTGGTGCATTGAATTCAGCTCTCTGTTGCGGCCAGTTCCCTTCAATGATTGCATGTTTACGGTCGGTCTGCAAGAGTCCCCCAGCTAGGCAACTCAGGCCCAAAAGAAGCCAGAGCATATCACTTCCATTGAACAGTGGACCTAATTTTTGCCTCTATTTTGTTCTTATGAATCACCCAGGGCAAGCACCCCATTTGCTGCATGGAGGAAGAAAAAAACAAAGTAGAACGGGAAGAAACATCCAGACAGGATGAGCTTTCCCTTTTAACAGTGGCAAGAGCAAAGTCTAGCACCTGAAGCACGGGAGGCAAGAGAAAGACGCCAAGATGAAATAATGAATAAACCTTCAAATGACTGGAAGACAGCACAATCAACGACCTTATCAACACAAACAACCGTGACGAAGAAAGTTTTCCTGATTGAGGTGCCTAAGTGGGATTCAGCGAAACTAACTGCTTTATTTGAGAAATATGTTGCCGCTGGATCCACAATCATATCGAACTGCTGGAAGGCATATGATTGCCTGGGTCAGGAAAATCTTAACCATCTCACAGTAAATCACTCCTGAATGAAAGTTATCTCTTGACACCGATTCATGGAGACCAAGCAAAGAGGCAACTAGCAGCAACTGGCCTAGTTGGAAAAGTGCCATTAGCCATAGCTGGACAAAGCAGCAAGGGAAGAAATTTCTGCACCATGGGTACCCCGAAGAAAATACTTCGCAGAATCCTGAGAGCTCACTTCAAAGAGCCTGATGCCTTTACCGTGTATCAGGAGTTAGTCACAGAATGGCAGGATCAGAAAGAATCACCACTCAACTTTTTGACTTTGCGATGAGTCTCATTAAAAGTCAATTTTCACTCAACAAGAAGATCAATCACAGCTGCAATGTGACACCGACCTGGTACAGAGAACTTTCATTCAGACGCTGAGAACCAAGCTAAGCGGGAATCTCAAAGGGGAATTGCGGAAGTACCTGCAGGATCCAAACAATCTTAGACAAGAATCTGGTGCAAAAGTTGAATATTGTGGTGAGCCTTGAAGAAAAGCGATCCATGTAGAGGAGCCCAAAACCAAGATTAGTGCTAACTTTTCATCACTTTTGTAATGGGTATCCATTTGCAACTAAGTCAATTGCTTCGGCAGTATGGGACACCATCCAAAGAACTTTGAAGCGACAAAATGATGTTTCATCATCAAGTACTCAGCATCTCTCTGATAATACATTGTTTCATGATTCCGAAGCTTCAATATGCCCCCAAAAGAAGCCAGAAATGATGAGAAGTAGTATCCATAGTTCCAGAAGGACATTTCGAGAAGAAGAAAGTCTAGATTTGTTGAGTTTTGTTGACGAAAGCTACATAAATGGTGACCTTGATAGTGGCAAGGAAGATATGTTGAACGATGGCATTGATCCAACGATTGACTGGTAAGTTGTTTTTTCTCAACTCATTTGTGAAACATCTTATCATTCTGATGGCTTCGGTTTCCGGCTAGCCGAGTACATGTGGTGCCGACAAAACATATCCACGAATCACTTTGAGATAATCCTTAGTTACATCTTGCTGTTGTATAAACTTCCTAAACGATTTTGATCTGGACCGTCCCCGACAACTCATACTGACTTCCCTAAAGGCTTTGTACTACAAAAAATCACCAAATAAATAAAAAGATAGAATGATCACCCAAAGTCACTCATTTAGAAAGTCTTGAACTGTTCTTTTGGAATTTTTTCTTAGGCTAGCGCTACATGTATGACATCTATTTGGAATGTGGAACGACTGTTTGAGACCGTTGCCATGACGGCTGACTTGGTCCGTGAAGGCGGTGCTAGGCAACGGGTACACATGGCGGTGCACGCATTGAGGGTGTAAGAAGTGGTCTCGCAATTGCAGTATCCATCATGGCAGCTGGTTTAGCGATAGCAAGATGTCACTGAAGAAGAGCTTTAAGCTCACCTATATCGAGCGACAACCGACGCAGCAATAAAGGAAACGTGAAATAAATCACTCAGGAAAATTTCAACCATCTCACGGTGAATCACTTCTTAAATTTTGTTGATCCACCACTGGCGCTCACACTCAAAATATTGAGTGCCAGTGGTGGCAGATCAAAAGGAGTCTACCAAGCACCCACGCTACCAGCTCTACCAACGGCTTCGGTTTCCAGCTAGCTGAGTACATGTGGCGCCAACAAAATATATCCACGGATCACTTCGAGCAAATGCTTAGTGACATCTTGCTGTTGTATAAACCATCAAAACGATTTTGATCTGGACCGTCCCCGATAACTCTTACTGACTTTCCCTAAAGGCTCTGTACTACAGAAAGTCACCCAATAAATCAAAAGATAGAATAACAAGAGGTGTTCGTGCACATGTTGCACGAACACCTAATAATTAACAAACAACTATTTATTCAATCAAACAATTGTATTATTTATGCATTACCAGGGTGCGAAATTAACGGTTGCCCGGTTGCCCAGGGCAACCAAAAAATCATCCAGGCAACCTGTGATTAAACATCACCGGTGTCTGGGTACCCGTATCAGTTACCATGGTAACACTTGCGCTACTTTTCAGCTAGAACTACTTGTTGCTGGGGATGTTAATCCCAATCATGGCCCGGAACACAAACCCACATCCGTTCTGCTTGTTCCTGATTGCACCTCGGCAAAGTCTACTAATACTACCAACCCACTAGTCACGCCTGCATATAAATATACTTCTCGACAACTAATAAACATTAACTGCCACTCTAGCCACCTTCGTCTACCTAGCCTGGTTTGTGCTAAAATAACTGCGCTGGGCTTAAATCACAAGCGACGGGGAAAAAGAGGTGGGCGGGGTCCTACATGCATTAGTAACCACTCCTCTGACTTCAACACTACCCACAAGATTCCGGTTTTCAGTCATCCTAATAATTTCTCAAAACCAACAGTTCAAACGTGGTGTTTGTTTAGAGAATTTGAAGTCTGTATCTTCCAGCGATGCATCTCTAATAAACTTTTGTGCACTTAATGCTCGTTCGGTCGTTAGCAAAGTGGATGGGTTTATTGATTGTGTTTTGAGCAACAATTTAGATATTGTAGCCATTACTGAAACCTGGATAAAACCAACAGACAACATCACCGTCACTGCAATCACGCCAAATGATTACTCTATTCTCCACTCACCAAGAATAGACAGGGCTGGTGGTGGGGGTTGGTATCCTTTTTCGTTTTGGTCTTATAGTGACTTTAAAATCTGAAATGACTGTTTACTCATCATTTGAGGCTATTCATGTTGAAATCACCTCAAATTCGAAAACAATCCGTCTCGTCAATGTGTACCGTCCCCCGAGTATGCCGAATGTGACTTTTGGTCTTTTTCTTCATGATTTTGAGGGCATGACTAATGATTATCTATTCCTTCCATCTGATATTGTTTTTGTTGGTGATTTTAATATTCGTATGGATAATTTAAATGATACCAACGCCATCCGGTTTAAGACCATATTACAATCCTTTGGTCTTCATCAGCATGTCTCAGGGTAGACGCACATTCATGGGCATTTGCTTGACCTACTCATAACTCGCGAAAATGCTACACTTGTTTCTGGTATTTATCTTCATCCTGGGTTATCTGATCATTTTGCTGTTATGTCTCAATTATCACTTCAGAAACCACAATAAAGTTGTTATTACAACGCGTAACCTTAAGTCTATTGATGTTGATGTTTTCCGCAATGATCTGGTCGTGTTAGGGTAAAACGGGGTAAGCGGGACACTGGGGTAACTGGGACAAGTCTGTGTTTTCCCCTTGTATTTCCCTACAATCAAGCTTGACTCGAGTAAAGAAATGTTTCTCCTTCAAACAAACACATTCAACAATCGTGATTTTCACACACCGTCTGTTGCGTCTTTGAGCCAAGTTACCGTATTACGTAATATTTTTGTCTTAGAGAACAAAAGAGGCTAAGGTTTGAGTTCTTTTACTGGGTGAAAAAGATATTTCCAGACCAAATAACACATCAGTTGTTGCAGCAATCTGTAGAGGTAAGCATGAACCAGTTATGATATGTGTTTTGTGTCATCGGGATTCTTGGCATTTTTGTTATTGATTTTAAAATTGTTTTGTCATCAGGCTTTTGTTTCAACTTTTGAGATTTGTGATTATGAAAATATAGGGCCTAGTGGCAGTAAACATGATCATTTATTTTCCAATTTTTAATTATAAAATTCATAAAATAAACTTAGCAACATTGTTTTTTATATTAAGTGACATTTAAAACACTTGTTCTAGCACAGTTTGAAGAAAAAAAATTACCTAAAGGTGGAAAAAGAATGAAAATTTGTTAGCTGTAAGGTGGGGACTGAATCACAACGGCAGCCATCTTGAATTTTTGAGCGCTTGCATTGAAGATGTATATTTCAATATTGTATTTTATGCATTCTTTTAATCACAGGGCTTGAAAGTGATAGTGCACCGGTTGTGGGATAGTCATGTTTATGTTACTGTTGATTGTAATTAAGCTTAGTTTCTGAATTATAATTAGAAATAAAAATACTAATGTGTCCCACTTACCCCATTAGTGTGGGGTAAATGGGACGGGGGGAATTATCGAAATGCATGTTGTAAATAGTTCATGTAGATTGTATGTCTGGAATTAAATGCATGTGTGATCAGATATTTTTCAAATAAATTTCACAATTTGATGCTAACTGGTTGTATATTAAAGTAAATTTACTAAATGATGTTTGTTTTTGTGGGGGTTTTTTTCAGACAAGGCATGGCACGTAAGAATAAAACATGGACGCCCAAGCAAGGGAAGTGGAAGGCAGAGGCGATGCTCAGTGCCCATAAAGCAGTAACTGAAGGCAAACTTGGAGTCCGAAAGGCAGCTAAGCAGTATGGTGTTCCAAAATCTACCTTGTCCAGAAGGATCAACAAGGGAATACCGTGTACCATGCCTGCCACACGACCACCGGTATTCACAATGGAAGATGAGAATCAGCTTGTATGCCATCAAGGATCTGGAGAGTCGAGGTTTCGGTATCGGAGTGCAATCTGTCATGAAATGGCAGAGTATGCTGGTTTGAAGCATAGATTCAATCATGACCGCAAGAGTGCAGGGTATGATTGGTACTAAGGCTTCATGCGTCGTCATCCTGACTTGTAGTTGAGGAAGCCAGAAGGCCTGGCTGCAGCAAGAGCCTCAATGCTGAACCCCACCACTATCACCGACCATTTTAATAAGTTAGGAGAGGTCATGGATCAGGCTAATCTGAAGTCCTGCCCTTCTCAAATATACAACCTTGATGAGACAGGATTGAGTTTGGTCCATACTCCATCGAGCATTGTTGCAGCCAAGGGAAAGAAAACAGTACAGTCACGTACAAATGGAGAACGAGGGGAAAACGTAACTGTTCTGATTTGTGCTAATGCCAGTGGCGCCGTACTGCCCCCGTTCATCAACTTCAAGGGTCAGCGCTTAAATTCAGGCTTGACTGCTAATGCACCACCAGGAACCCTATTTGGCACGAGCAAGTCAAGCTTCATTGACGCAGATCTGTTTGAGACTTGGTTCAAGAAACTCTTCTTGCCATCCATCCCACCGACACGCCCAGTTCTTGTAATTCTAGATGGGCACGCATCCCACATCAGCATCACAACTCTGAAGTGTGCTCGTGAAAACTCAGTTCACATATACTGTTTGCCTCCACACACCACAAACCACACCCAGCCACTTGACAAGTCGGTGTTCAAGTCTGTAAAGAGCGCCTACAATCAACGATGTGAAAAGTTTATGCGCGACAACCCGAACCGCATCATCACAAGATATGACTTCTGTGGTCTTTTCACAGATGTCTATCACAAGGTGTTTACAATGGTCAACATCATCAGCGGATTCCGATCGACTGGGATTTATCCCTTTAATCCCCATGCTAAAACCCCAGAACACCTTCAGTTCTCAGCAGTGGAGACAAAGATAACCTATTAGGCTGAAGACCCCCCTACACGTGATGACAATGTTGTCACCTTGCCTGTCATCCTGGAGGAAAATGGCAATGTGCATGTAAACCCTGCATCTTCAGAAGAACACACCGCGACAGATGCTGCAGAGCAGCAAGACACCAGCCCTTGCAGATGAGGTTTTTATTGACTCAGAAACTGAACCCATGGACATTGAGCCAGGACCCTCTTGTTCGACTGCCGACTCACCTCCCGCTACAACTCAAACAGGAGACTCAAACAAGTTTGCAGCAGTTCTCACAAAACCAGTTGTCTCAAAAGTGATGAAAACCAACAATCAATCCAAACGAGTAACTGAAGCATGATGTCTGACCTCAGATGAGGTTTTCAACCATGAGCTTGAAAAGCAGAACTCAAACGGAAACCAGTCGACTCGTCCCCCAGCAAAGTTGCACACTTTAAAGTTGCCCCTTTATTGGGGTGATAGGAATCAGGATGGTTATTTACTTTATTTACTTGTTTTTAAATTTAAATAATAATTGTTTAAACATTCATAAATTGTTGTACTTTAAATTTTTGCTTTTACTTTATTTGGACAATTATTTTAATTTACTTTAGGGGGTGACTTTGCCGGGAGCGAGTTGACTGGCATCCAACTAAACAATGCTAAATATCATTAAAGTGTAACAATTTCATGCTGCAATGGAAAGTCTGGCACTAACTTTAACTAACAGTTTGCATAATTCAATTTTTTTAATGTTTTTTTTTTAGGTCATCGTCCCATGATGGACAAGGCAAACCATGGCCACCTGGACAGCGCCAGCCTCGCAACAAGGTCTGCAGCACCCACGGATTCGGACAGCGATGGAGACATCATCAGTGACATTGACGAAGCCTCTCAAGAAGAACTGGGAAGCGAATCCACACTGACAGTGTCCACAGGTGAGTTTAAGCCTTCCGCTTATTTATTTTGACACAAGCAAGTGGCCTAAAAAAAGCTCTTCACTTTAACAAACAAAATATTGACCAGACCTTAAGAGCATTATTAGGTACTAGGCCTGAGCAACTAATGAAGTTTACTATAGTTACTCGACTGGTCGTGACTTTGACACTAGTCGCGACTAATTTTTAATTCCAAAGATACATTTGTTTACTTTGTTTTCTCTTCCAGATTCTTCTTTTGATGGAAATAATGACATGACGGATGAAGTCCAGGGACCATCACAACCGCCAGCACCTGCTTCACAGAAAGCCAAAAAAAAAACTCCCTTTGGTACAATCTATTTTCGTGACTTTTCATTCGCAATTCCAGATTCCTCTTTCAATTTCTCATTAAAGACAGTCCCTGCATATGACTTGATTTTATCCGTTTGTAATATACTCATTATTGAAATCTAGTAATAGTAATAATAATACTAATAAATAGTGGCTCTTATGTGATGTGGCACAATATCACAATATGTTGCCAAAGAAAACACCACAGGGCAAATGTTGAGCTGCTGTTTGTGAATTCTCATGTTCTTGAAAGCCAGTAATATTATTCATGTTTCTTTTTTGTTTATTTCCTACAGGAAAAGGAAAGAAAAATCGTGGTGTGAGTGGTGCGCTCGAAAATGCCATGTCGTCCCTACATGAGCTGTACGACAAAATGGAAGCAAGAGATGAGAAGAATCTTGAGAAGATGGAGGAAAGAGACGAGCAGAGAAGAGAAGCTGTTGATGCACAGGAGAAGCGACATCAATGGGAACATGAACAGGAGGAAAGACGGATCAAGGAGCATCAGGAATTTATGATGCAGATGATACAGATGATGCGTCAACCTGTGTACCCACCAAATTAACAATCTCCTAACAACTGGAGTGGCCCATCCTACATCTCCATGTAAAATATCCTGATCCAGTAGCAAAACTTGCAATCCATAATACTTACTCAAACTATAAAAATAACAAAAAATTATTTGCAATGATGTTTTATTTCAAATACATGTTGAAGAAAATCACAGGAAATATCTCAAACTTTTTGAACTAACTCAAAAACATTTCTTGTAAATAAAAAACCTTGCCAGGGAGGTAGTTTGATACTTTGTTCTTAAACACTCTTTATAACCAAATGTCTTTAATTTTTATTCAACTCAAGCATTTATTCCTTTTAATTAAGTGCATTCTGTTCATATTATGTGATACTTTTGTCCATGTATCAAATTTCAAACTTGTAACGTGTTCTATTTGCCATGGACTCACCTTTGCAAAATGAACTTTGATTACAGTTCTCAGGTTATGTTCTCTTTGCCATGAAGTATTGCAATATTTGGGTGGTTACGTTCATTTTTTTATTTTTAAGTTTGAGTTTACTTTTAAGAAAACAAACTATGACAACTCTCATTTGACATTCTCTTTGCCATGAATTAATTATAATTTGAGTAGTTGAGTTCATTATTTCATTGATAGGTCTGTGTTAACTGTTACACTTTTAAGAAAATCAGACATTGAATGCGCTACTGTTCAGTAGTCCACTTTATTTTTGTAAAGTTATGGCATACACATCTCTATGAAATATTTATTTGTAGAAGCAGCTGATAAATGAAAGTAAACTGTACACAAGGTTTCGTTCAATGTGTACATGTCGTATATGTCAGCCCTGGCAACTTCAGAAAAGATCACCGCCATGTTTTTACTATTACAGTATTATTTTATGTTCTCTTTGCCATGAAGTAATTGCAATATTTGGGTAGTTAAGTTCATTAATTTATTTTTAAGTTTGTGTTTACTTTTACACTTTTAAGAAAAACAAACTATATGACAACTCTCATTTTATGTTCATTTTGCCATGATGTAATTGCAATTTGAGTAGTTAAGTTCATTATTTCATTGTTGGGGTTTGTGTTATTACTGTTACACTTTTAAGAAAGCCAAACATTGAATGTGCTACTTACAGTACAGCCCTTAAGTTACGTTCGAGGCACGAGGGGACCGAGACGAGCGGGACAAACGAGGGCGCCCTTCGAGATGAGGGATCCCACATTTAGTTGGGAAGCAGCCATACGAGACAAACGAGCGAGGACCCGCGAAACTATCGAGTGCCCACATTTCAGGGATCGTGCATCTTGAGCCTTAAACTGTGTCAAATTAATTTACAACTTTTTAATAATATATTCGCTGTATTGCAAAGAGTTGTAGTTATACGACTGGTTACAAGGTAACATAATGTCAATAGTGAATATTGTTCATTTAGATTAAGTTTAGGACGTTATAAAATGAAGAAAGAAATAAAAACACGGTAAACATTCGTTTCCAAATGTCCGTCACTTTTGAGTGACGATCGTTAACAACGCTCCCACACAAAAACATAGCGTAATTGCATTTTTAAAATTATTTAATGAGGCCCAGCCACTACATGTATATCCAGGCAGAATGATTGACATTTCTTTTGTTGGTCCAGAATGTGTGTATCTAAATACCAGTACTGGTAAATACATTGTACATGCAATAATAATTTTAGTCTCCTGAGACGAAAATTATTTTCGTGACATTGTTTTACTCATTTCTCAAAAGCTACAGCACCTCAGCAAGTAATATTTTAAGGGAAGCTTTCTACCACCATTATCTTCAAACCGTGTAAGTTTAATGTAAATCTGTGGACATTGTGTTTTGTGTCCTACAAATAGTACCCAAACCCTTTATCGTATTTGGCAATTATTATTTTTAAAGTCAACGTCCTGCTTGTCTTTTGCGTAGCCATATGCTCACCGCCTCTGACAGATCACAATTGCGTGTACAATGCTATCAGGCGCATGAATCGCGGGCGGAAAGTGACACATTTTCATTGGGGAATTTTTTAATGCTCCGCTGTACCATTTTGAACAAGCGGGTCGAAACAAACGTTTTATGAAAATCAACGTTGACGTACACAATTAATTTAGATACATGTCTGTAGATTCTCAAACTGAAATCAGATAAACACCTGGAAATAATAATGACAGACGTATTTCTAGAACCAACATTGTTTAACCATGGATGTACATGTATATTAAATTAATCTGAACAATTAAGAAAAGGATGCTTTATTATCAAATGTTTCGAGAAAACCAAGCTCCAAATAATAAAATATTATTCTTCCATGATAATTTTACTCTTTACTTGGCTTGTTTAGCGTGTACATGCAAATGTGCGTGTCTCCCAATCCAACAAAAAGGAATAGTAGAGAACTATAACTGAAAGATCACTAGGAGAAGGCAAAAACCTTGGAAGAGGGGTCATTTATTTCTCAACGGCGTAGCCTAGGGTGTTTTATGAAAAAAGTATCGGTGCTACAGTAAGTGCTTGTCACACTGTAGCTGGCCCATTAGTGAAAGGATAAATGGCATCATAATATCGGCTGTAATGAATATTGCCTTACAATATAAGTTGGATTTTCTGGTTCATTCCAATTAAATACATTTATTTCACATTGACATTTTCATGACATAATTATTAAGAAATAAAATGATAGAAAGGGCTACTAACAAGGGGGCTTGTCAGAGAAGAAAATGTTCCAGACTGTTGCAATCTTTTATCAACGTATTAGGACCATCCAACCCATATCTTGATCATAGAGGATTCTGTAATCTGTGACTTTCGTTTTCAATCGTTAAGTTTTGGGGAAATTATCATTGTCACTCGAAAAGGTAAAGACACAATTAAAAAATAATGGCGGTAACTTCTTCCATGGAGCTACACTGTTTGCAGCTCCGTGCTTTTTCCCATGTCATGTAGGTCCTCATCATTTTCTTTTGTCGGTTATATCACGGGATCCATTGTTCATGGGCACGCATAGACGTCGTGATTCCAACCAGGGATTGTGGGTAGTGGTGCCTGACTGCGTCCTGCACACACCCACCGTCCATTGGTTCCCATCTCTTTATAAGAACTTTTACCGACAGGAAATGGCACATTCTTATTTTGCAACTTCTCTCAAGATGGCACGCCGATTTTCCTTGTACACGAAGCAGAGAATAGTTTCTATGCACGAGAAAGGGATGTCTGCTCAGCAAATTCGAGACTCCCTGATGTCAGAAGGCATCTGCACATACACAGGGTCTGTTGGAGCTTTTCTGAAATGCTACAAGGACACGGGATCTGTTTTTAACAGGACAAGGTCTGGTCATCCCATAAACGTTTGAACAACACCACATGCAATTCATAGATGATCTCTATGAAAATGCCAACGAATTGACAGCGGTCAATGTGCAGCGAATACTGCAAGAAACTCAAAACTTGAATGTATCGGTTTCTTTGGTGAAACGCGTGAGAAAAAAGCTGCAGTGGGTGAAAACTGGTGCCAGATATTGCCAATTAATTCGCACACCTAATCGGCAGAAGCGTCTTGATTTTTGTAAAGCAGCACTAGCAGATAATGAAACCTTTGAAGATGTCATTTTTACTGACGAGAGTTCAATTCATTTAGATTCGCACAGTAAACTAACTTTTCGGAAGAAGGGCAGTGCTCGAAAATTCAAACCTCGTGCCAAAGACCCTGTAAAAGTTCATGTGTGGGCTGCCATTTCAAAACGAGGCCCATCCCAAATTCTGGTGTTTGAGCGCACAATGGATGCTAAATTCTACGCAAAAGAGATTTTAGAAAAAACTCTCTTGCCTTTCATTCATACTTATTTCCCAAAGGTCATCGCTTCCAGCAAGACAATGACCCGAAACATACCAGCAGACTCGCAAAAGACTACATGACAGACGCGGGCATTAAATGGTGGAAAACACCAGCGGAAAACCCAGATTTAAACCCTATAGAAAATGTCTGGCATCAGCTAAAACATCATCTCCGGCGGCACGTCAAGCCTCGAACTAAAGATCAACTCATGGAGGGCATCAGAGAGTTCTGGCGGACAACCCCAACCCAAGAAGTCTGCAACAGGTACATCAACCACTTGCACAAGGTGATTCCAGCTGTAATCGAGAGAGAAGGATGCGCTTCTGGCTACTAAATTCATCAAAGCCAACCGGCTCTTTTCAGGGCCACCACCCACACAAGAGAGAGATGATATTCCTTGTCACGTTGCACAATCATTTTCCCTAATAAAGTACATGTACTAATAAAGTACATGTAATAAGAATTTCAAAATTTAACAAAACAGAACATATAATTCAAATAAAATACAAAGAATTTCATGATTAAAAAAAATCCACTATTCACTACTTTAAAGGGTTGGTCGCCGCCCCTTACCTGACTCTTCTTCAACCAACAGTAGACCCTGGGTCGACGCCCCTTGACTGACTCTCCCTCTGCCCATCATCACCGACCAATGAGCTATACTCTCCCTCCGTTCAGCATCACCGTCCCCTTGACTATTTTTCTTCCTCTGTCCAGCATCACCATCCACTGGGTTATCCTACTGCTGACCAGTATCGCCGTCAACAGAACAACCTTCCCTCTCCCCGGCATCGCCATTCACAGGGTTACTCCCCCTCTGCTCAGCATCACCAAGACGACAACTTTGATGCTTTCATGTGGCCATCTGAACATTACTTGGACATGGATGATGATGCTGAGACTGCAGATTTAACAAAGGTATTTTGCATTTGTGATTAAAATTTAGATTTTTGATTTGAAATTCAAGTTTTACTGGGGTCGAGAAAGGAATACAAGCTTTCATTTGAGCTATATAAAACAAGTTAAAAAATTTTCATGGTTCCTGACCGTGAAAAATGAATGTAAGACTATTTGAAGACTATCTTGAAGCAGACAGTGCGCAGATTTATGTTAATTTTGTCATCTTAGGATTTCTCTATTGCAAGCATGTTATTCTTCGTACTTAAAGAGCGGCTCCAGGATGCTCTCAGGACAAAATCCTCACATTCACGGCACGTTCTTTACAGTTTTCTCACCCAATTTGCATTTTCTCCCTCCTTTTAATCAACAACCATACACAATCCAGCTTACCTTAGCTCTATATAAACACACACGTTGATTGTTCACTCATAGAGGTCAAAAGTTGGGAAAAGTTGACCCCCTCCCCCCCAAAAAAAAGAAAAAAAAGAAGAAGAAGTAATAACAACAACAAAATGCAGATAAATACATTCCTAGGACCTTGTTTCAATTCGGCCAATTGAAAAGATATATCAAAATTTCCTCCTTAGATTTGATAGAGATTGCAGAGGTTACATTATTATAATTTTGACCTAAAACCAACCTGTTTGTGATTAGCCCCCGTTAGTGTAACTTAGAGATTGTGGAGTTTTCAATGTCAAAATGCTAATTTTATTCTTCATCGTTTGTTTACAGGCTTCCTCCACTTGCACAATGCCCTGCAACAACTGCAGTTCCATGATGAAGATGATGGGAGAGATTTTAGATCAAAATACTCAAATTTTGAACCATTTACAATCTCAACGCACACATCAAACAACACCACCAGCAAGAGCAAGCTTTTACAGCCAAGACCTAAACAACTCGGCAACAGATGACACAATAGATCCAGACAAGCTGGTCGACAGGACCACACTCGCCAGAATGGAGAGATCTTCTTCATCACTTCCAAATCTGGCTCTCAGTTTGGTAAGGAAAATGTTCAGTGAGGAGGAGATGAGGACATCTAATTGTAGGGGGGTTAGGGGTCTTCTTCCATTAGAGTCTGTGAGGTTGGATTATGTAAGAAAACTTATGTTTGGAGTAAATCCAGGCCCACAGTTTGATGCGTTTTGGAAGAGAGACTGCATAACCGCGATTGATGAGGGTTGCCGGCGGATTCGCCGAAAGGACAGAACGTACTCTACTCTTCACTGAACATTTTCCTTTCCTTTCACTTTGCTCATATGGTTTTTAAGATTTTTATAATAAATTTCTGTGGCTTTTTCCAATTTGTTGTTGTCCTATAAGAGCTTGTGAAAATCTAAAACTAGTCTCTAAACATTCATTTACCATTTACCGTTTTGTACATACATGTATGTATGTGATATTTTAATTGATTAGATCTTTCAGTTTCAATGACAAAACTGCGTTTTGAACTATGACTATCTTTGTATCCCACAATCTCTGTAGACTTCAAAGTAGTTTTTGAGAAATGAGTAAAACAATGTCACAAACATAATTTTCATCTCATTTTAGCATGTACAACGTATTTGAGGTTTTTTTCAGAACCATTCCCAACTCACAGAGAGTTTAAATATTTTCAACTCAAACATCTGTAAACAATTTAACAAGATAGTGTTTTAAGTATTTTTCGTTTGGCAATATTTATTCATAAATTACACTCATTATATATCGAGCCTGAGATTTATGAAAGAGGTTTGAAATTTTCATGTACTGTATAATAGCACCGTCATGAGTCGTTTGAGTAAAGAAATTTGAAGCTGCCATCCAAAAAGTATTTTGAGAAAATCCTATTTCATAATTAAAAAAATAATAATAATACATAGAACGGACCTGGTTTTGTCTTCGCCCCACCAAAGTTAGCAACAGGGAAATTTCTTAAAATTAAAAAGTTACTTTTAAATTTGTTCACGAAATGAATGCAACACATGTTGCAATGTTGTTTTTTATACTTGCAACAATTTCCAGGCAGTTAAATCCTGTCCACCCCCTACGAAAGTATTGTAAACAATGAAGTTACGCGGCGCCTTCATCTCCATTTTGTAAATCTCTGCGCAGATAGAAAAATCTAGCAATAGTCTGGTTTCGGTCCCAATGACGCCATTCCATACACTGGATTAATTATAGCGCGCTGCATGCATGACTCTTTTTAAGAGGTCAAAACCAGACAACTACTCGCCAAACACACAACCTCCGTGCCAGAAATTCTTGCAATTTTCCAACTACGTGTACCATGCAGAAAAACTTCAATTTAATACAAAATGCAGCTGTTAGTAACATCCTATGGTAACATTATCTACACAACAGTTTTTTTCTTACTTTGCAAGTGGGAGACATCAGTTCAGTTGTAAAACCCCAAATCATTGACAGTCGCGAAGTCATAATAAACAATTCCACCACACGTGTGAGTCAACAAGCAAGCAGTCTGGTTGCACACCAGTTTAGTCTACACAGCACAAGGGTGCTCGATGTAGAGGGGAGGAACCAGACACAAATAACACGCGGACCCCGCAGTCTAAGAAACAGATGTTTCTATTGGCGGTTGAATTTCTACATAGCGTGTAATTTTCTCATTGGCTGATTTTGCCCTACAGCCACTGGTGTGTACTGATTGCCGCATGCCTTGAAAATCATGGAGGAAACTTTTACGTTCGTCGGGCGGTACAAGTGCCGATGGTTGCACATGGTCGCACGGTGAAATTTGTATTGCTTATTAATTTAGCGTTTGATTTCTTTTGGGAAAAAAATATGTATATGAAAGGCGGTGAAAAATCGTTGTTAAATTGTTTGTATCAAGAATAAATGTTGCAAAAAATGTATCGCATTATTGGATCGCAATTTCTGCGATCCACTTTTTAAAATTGCATAGCAAATTGTCCAAATTGCATCGCAAAATGCGATGCGATACATGCAAAATCGCTCATTGCACTTTGGGACATATTTTGTGAGCATGGCAGCCCCCCAAAAAACGTTGTAAATTACCCCGTGTGACATCGGCCTTAAAATGTACCAATGAAGCTCTATGAAAAAAAATCTCCTTTTAAGTTTAAACGTTTGTTCCCCAAAGACTAAAATAATTGTTGGCAATAATTCGTTTTCCCCCAATAAATTCTACTTCTTAAAATAGTTATTGAACATTTTTTTATACGAAGACGCCAAAATTCATAAGATCTGGCAGTTTGGGATTGCTAAGACATCAGAAAACACATCAAAAAATTGCGCTACCCCATCCCACCACACAAATTTTTATTTTCACCGGACGTTCCCTATTTACAGGTGTGGCTAAGGGTCAGCCGGTATGTCAAAATCCGTCAGCCACACTGCAGGGACAAACTCATCTCTTGAAATCTTTGGGTATTTTTGACAACAGAACATTTTCAACACACGAAATTGACAGCCACACGCTTACTTAATAATATTGAAAGAGGGTCACGCTTCGAAATCTCGGTGATACACAACAGATACAAAAAAACGAATCGAATATTGTCAGACTAGACTGACTTAACAAGTTTCTAGACGGAGCATTGAAAAGGTAACAAATTACGTCTTCTATTTCTTATCCCTTCCCATGGTTTTACAAAAACTTTGCAACGTCATACCCCGAAGAGTTTAACTCCTCCGATTTGATGATTGTCTTTCTCATGCTCTTAGGCATGGAAATTCGTGATGACACTCACGGAAGGGGACGGCTCGTAATTTCTTGTTGCATTATTTATTATCACGTCCGTAGATGAGCGTTTTTTTGTTTATATCCCTGTCATCCCTTAACAGAAGCAGCCTGGGTGCCTCGCGTGGCTTACTCTTTGTTCCGTGTGTAACGAGGGCCATCGATCTGCACCAGTGAACACGAAGACGCACGTCTCGAAAAGACGGTCCTATCGAGCCCTGTTTCACTCGCTCGCAACGAGGCGTGTACACTCGATAAGGGTAATAACACGCCCGTTACAGCCCTCGTTCCCCCCGCGTGCCTCGATGGTAACTTAAGGGCTGTACTGTATATACCCCTCCAAGCCCTCTGACCCAGTGGGAAAGTCCATTCCCCCAAAATAAGAAATGAGACTGGTGATGGTTACGTTGACAACCCTGACTGGTTCAAAAAACGAGAAGCGGACGAGATTGTACAGGATCTTGCTGACAATATGGAAGATCCAAGGAGGGGTGGAAACACCATGGCAAATGGCCGGTACCACCACTCAATTGCTCATCAGCCAATCTTACCAACAATACATGATTTCTTGCATATAGCTCCACCTGTACTTCACATTATGCTAGGGTTGTTAGTTAGATTTTATAGAAACATTGAAAACATGTGTAAGGAGAAAGATAATGGAAACTTGGGAGAAAGGGATGATGAGTTAAATGACAGATGGCAGACACTATCAATTAAGGCTGAGGAGAGTGAGAGGGAACTGAAGGAGGCAGTGAAAAACCAAACATATGAAGAGAAGCTGCTCCAAGGTTTTACCAGGGTCAGAAGAGGTACTGGTGAGCCATGTTCATATCCTGCATCTGCAGTAGCAGTCATGAAGAGCGTGGTAGAAGGGGCAGTTGAATGGGTCCAGTGCGATGTATGTGGAAATGAAGACGACGATAGTGGATGGTTCCATAAAAATTGTGTTGGATTGAGGGGTGTAGATATGACAAATTCACAATTTGAATGTCCAATCTGTAAGGGCGAGGTTGAAAATGTACAGGATGTCATCATGAAGCAGGAAGTGATTGTAAGTAGACATAGGGAAATGGCGAGTGGCCTGAGAAAACAAGCGGATGGATCAAAGGCGAGCTTAATAAAGTATTTGGGAAAGTATTGCCAAAAATGGGACCACTGGAAAAGAAATTGGGGGAATGGATTCCACCCAAATCACATTTCCTTCTACATGTATGCCATGTTCCTGAGTGTGCCATTTTATGGAACACTGTGGGCCTCCTCAGTGAACATGGTATAGAAAGTCTGCATGCCCAACTCAATGCAGATGAGCGCATCTTTGCCTCTGTGAGAGATGAGACAACAAGGGTTAAATTGATGTTTCAACACCATGGGCAAAGAATGCTAGCTAATAAACAACATCTCAAAACAGTTACACGTATATGTACAAAAGAGAATTGCACAGGGAGGTTCAAGACTATTGAGGGTGTACGGAGATGCCAGAAATGCCACAAAAAGGTAGATTGAGACATTTATTGTTATCTGTATTTATATTTTATTTGTTGGTTCATATTTATATTGTTTTATGCTTTCATTCATTTTTGCATGCACACAAATGGAAATGCCGGCCAACCCATGACACTCATGCAATTTTTAAATACTATTTATGTGTATATAATATTCTTTGAGTACTTTGAAGCTATTGTAAATGTCTGTAATGTCATAATTAATGTGCTAATGTGCTGGACTCCATTTTTAGAGATTTGTACATCTACTTATATATCACTTCAAGTTCTCATAATATATATGTAATGCTCTCAAACTAAGCAGGGTGTTACCTGTTACTTCAACAGGATTTTGTATACTTCTTATATGCCATATTATTTCATTTGTGTTTATGCTTTTTAGAAGGAAATATTTTATTTTGTGAGAACTGTTCTCTCCAAATTTGCCATATTTGTTAAAACTGCACAATTTTTTGTTTGTGGTTTTTTTTTAAATTTCAACTCAGGTGTGTAGTTTTAACTAAAACGTGCAAAAAATGGTTAAGATGTCAATGTTTTGTGGATTTTTTTTCCATGAAAGTCAGGAGTGTTAACTCCAAGTATGCCAAGTGTTTTTTAGAGACACTGTCTGTGTGTGATTTTAATATTATTTCAAAGCAATGGGTTGTGTGTTACATGTACGCCAGTGTTCTTTAGACTACACAATTTTTTTTATTTCAACAAACACAGGAGTGTTGTTTCTAACTTGGCTAGAATTTGTGGAGATGGCAAAGTTATGTGTGTTTTTTAACACAAAGATCTTAACTTGAAGTTTGCAAGGCTTTCTCTGTTGTGCATTATTAACTTTGGGCTGTAAATTCCAAGTAACTAGAGCTGGCCACACTACAATTTTAATTAAATACTAAAGTCCTATTTTATTTGATGTCTGAACAAAATGTTATTTAAGACATTTTTTTTCTCCCACAATATTGATACATGTTTTCCTTCTATACAATTTTTCAGACTCTGATGATGATCAACTATCAGCAGATGCGGAGGCTGCTGGACCTTCCTCACCTCCCATCCCGTCATCAGATGAAGATGATCAAGAGGAGTCAGCCTCGGACCAGTCTCAAGAGGAAGAGCCAATGTCTCTTGAGATTGATGATGAGGCTGTTGAGATCATCGATGATGCCGAAGATGAAGCTGCTGCTGCTGCGGACCTTGTAAGAACACTTGTTGACCTCGAACCACTCGCTGACAAAGTCAACAAGTGTAAATGCACACTATTCAACATGTTCAATGGCAGGCGCTGCATTGAGCAGTTCACAAGGGTCGAGTCCAATGAAATAAGGTTAGTAAAAAAAATGTCCTCTAAAATCAGTTGAATTTAGAATTTAACAATAGATAGCATACATGGTTTCAAAACAAAATGTGGAAGATAGAACCAATGGATATGGAGTCACCGGAGCCAGTCAACTTTCCTGTAAGTGGTGGTGATGCTTTGTAAAATAAAATACAGTTACAGCGTGGGTACACTTGGAACCTGCATGCATGTAAAGTGATGTCGAAACTCAGTTTTATTGGCCCCCCAAAAAAATTACAATAGTTCTGACTGCCTTGTCTTTTTTATGTTAGTCGAAAGAAAAAGAATTTAATTTCAAATGTTATCTGTGTGGGGAGTTTATTATTATAATTTTCTTTTTGTAATTACGGTTGGGATTCATTAGGAAATTTCGGTGGTTGTTTTCAGCTTAAATTTTCACTAATTGTTTTGAAACTTGACAAACTTGTTTATTTTGACATCATCCTTGATGTGACCTCCGTAGGGGGTGATTTATACATTAGTTTATCCCCTTTTTATTCGAAAATCCACTTTTAAAGTAAGGTTGCGACTTACATACAAGAGTTACAGTCTACATGGCCCATCAATACCACTTTCTTTTCGGAAAAATCTAAGCAGTTGCGTGTTAATTATTTTTTTGAAAATATAACACCTCACAAGAGATACAATGATGAAATTGTCATTTTGAATTAGTAATTTTCCACAGGAGACGCATCCTTGGCCAAAGAGATCTCTGGTGCGAACTAGTGCCTGCAAATGCTTGGACTCTAGATTGTTTAGGAAAATGGCATCACAGGTGCAAGATTTGTGGAATGACAAGTTTGGGGCTGATGCGTCTCCGCCGGTTTCACCACGTGAGGAAATGACGACCCCCCCCCCCATCACGTGAGGAAGTCACAACCCCCCCATCACGTTAGGAAATCACGACCCCCCCCCCCCATCACGTGAGGAAATCACGACCCCCCCATCATGTGTGGAAATCACGACCCTCCCCCCCCCCCCCCATCACCTTCAATATTCGCTAATAATTTGCCCTCAATGCCGTTGACTCCAAGCAGAGTCACTGAACTAAAGGTTGACTCCTGCTCGGAGCCTAATGATGCCCTCGCTCTTGTTCGGAAAATGTTTTCCAAGGAAGAGATGTCCAAGAGCAACTGTCGGGGTGTAAGACGAAACAGTAGGCTAGATTCAAACAAGCTTCTAGCTGTTAAGCGAATTGGAAATAAATATTCAACGGTTGTGCTGTCGCAGTTTGATAAGTATTGGCGAAAAGAGTGTGTAATGGCAATAGACGAAGGTTGCCGTCGGATGCGTAGAAAAACGAAAAAGGAGATTATTTTTAATTTAACTGTTTATTTTATTATGGTGTTTCACTTTTTACTGCATTTTTTTAACAGCTTAAAATTTTCTTTATTTTTGCTTGTGTTTAAATAACTGTTCTTTTATTATTTTTTGTAAGTTAACCGAGATTTCATTCAGACTAATCGAAGCCCCAATAGTTTGAAGCTGGGCAGCGTTTTCGCAAAAAAGGAAAACATATATTATTTTGGGAAAGCTACACCTTCGAAGAAGAAAAAGAGAAAGCAAAAGAAGCAAACCCCGGTTGATTCCAACGACGATCCTGATCCTCCCTCCGCCTACCAAAGGGACTACGCGCCGGATGAACATGGTTGGTCTTGCCACCTGGAAACCATCAACGTCAGAAACTTCAAGGGAAAACAAGCCAGAGGCCCTACTTTCCAGAAGAAGTCCACACCAGCGAAGTACTTCTTGAAGTTGTTCCCGTTGCTCTTGATGACTTCCATCGTCAAATGGACAAACCAGAAGTTGAAGGCCAGACGATTGCCTCTTACTTCACTTCCAGAGATAAAGGCATGGTTTGGCGTGCACATACTGATGGGTCTCGTCCGTATTAACAACTACAAGGACTGGGCGTCTCATCTTGGCCTCAGAAATACCATGATCGCCAACACCATCAAACGTCATAGATTTGACACCCTCAGTGGGCATTTAGCCTGTGCTGACCCTTCCAACATGTCCAAGGACCCAGACCTGATACGCGACAAGGCACATCGTTACTCTACCAAGAAGCATCTCCTATACCCACATTACAGCCCCTGTGGGATAAGGTTCCCCACACCTGTTTGAAGCTATATAATCCAGGCCGAGAAGTAACCATAGATGAGGCTATGATCAAGTATAGAGGCTTCAAAGCTAGGGTACGGAAGTTCTTCATGCCGCTGAAGCCCATCCGGGCTGGATTCAAGATCTACACCATTGCAGAGTTAGTCTTGGTTCAAGACTCTCCTGAATTCGCCACAAGAGGGCGCACTCTCACCATAGACCACTATCAACCACGAACCGCTATCACAGGAGAGTCTTGGCACTTTCGTAAAATTTCCCCCCCAAATCGGGGGGAAACATAATGCGCATGCCTAGGTTTCCAGTAGGCCATCCCCATTATAAAACCTACGCGCACGCGCGCTAGCAACAAAGTGTACATCTGAATAGACTGGTGGAAAGTTTCTACACGATGTTTTACTGGCTAGTACTAGTAGAAAAGCAGCAGCAGGATGCACCATTATGGAGGCTCGGCGGCTGTCTTGTCGTTGGTGCCTAGTCTGTAATCGAGAATGACCTTAATTTTTTGCCGTTATTATACAGCATTTTAGGAGAAATTCCGTTTTAAGCTTCGCAGTATATCTGCGAACAGTGTGATAATAAACTTAATAAAGTTAGGGCAAGTCAAATTATTCAGGCCCAAGTCAGACAGCAGTATTTTACGACAAAGGCACTACACCATGACCGGCACCATCAATCGCCAGTGAAGGAGGCTTCAACACCAAAAGGGGAGCAATTATGTATGACAAAAACTAAGAGGAAAGCTGTTCATTCACCTGGAACACCCTCAACCCAAAAAGTAAGTGACTTCTCATACAACTGTACCTACATGTAGTTCACAAAGGTTCATAGACCTAGCTGAAGTATTACATACTCCTGCCATGTTTGTTTTTTTAACAGTGTTTTAATCTGTCAATCTCTCACTATTTCACAAGCCTCACTTAGATTATAATATACAACTTAATGTTTATTTATTTTTATTTTTTGCTTTAGCCACTGAAGAAGCGACTAAATTTTGAGGAGAGAGAGGCCACCAGTCTGGTAAAAGCTGAGGTAAGGGAAATAATTTGTCAGCGTTTTCACGAAGTAGCACGCACTGCTATACCAGCAAAAAAATAACAATCAGAGAAAACGGCCTCTGAAGTTGAACATTTTTTAGAAACCCACTTTCCTTCAAAACTTCAAAGTATTTCCATTTAAATTTCTCAATGTAGATACTTGATGACTTGAACTTAAAAAATAATCTTATTTTGACTCATTTGCATAATTAATTAAGAAACTAGACACGAGAGAAGTTCCGTGCCACTTCGTGAAACCAAAAAAGTGCGAAATATGTCTTTTTGCGTTTTCACGAAGTAGCACGCGCCTATACTACAACACAGCATTTTGTGTTACTTCATGAAACTAGGTCAGCGCGCGCGCGCTCACACAAGTTGCGTGCTACTTCGTGAAAACGTTTTTACCTCACTTTGACTTGAGTGCGTGCCGTGCATTACAATGGTAAACAGAAGTTGGGTGCTACTTCGTGAAAACAAAAAATACCACAATTGTGCAAAAGTTGAAAACACTCATTAGCTTAATTAAAAAAGTAAAGCTGTCTGAGCTTTGAAACTTCATGGAATTGTAGGTCTTCATGCATAATCAACAGAAATGTAAAAAAATTAAAATGTAAAAAAAAAATCCTTAAGCACGTAGCGTGCTACTTCGTGAAAACGCTGACGAATTGTTTAACACAAGAATTTAGAAAACCTTGTGATGTGGATAGACATGATAGACTGAATTTCAGATGTAAATTTCGGGAGGTTTAGAGTAGCACTAGCAGTGGCAGGCCTTACCATGTAACTAATGACAGGTAGCCTTAGTAGGGCCTACCATTTATTCAAAGAAATATTGAACAATTTGAACATCAATGTTGATGAAAACACACTTGAATTCTCTTCTCATACAATAAAAAAAGCATCTATGCTACTACTTAAAACAACAAATATGCTACTTATTTATCATAAGTCACACAAATCAAGACTACGGCAAGTATCTGAGACCATGGTTGTACCATGCAGCATCGATCATGGCAGCTGGTTTAGCGATAGCAAGATGTCACTGATGAAGATCTTTAAACTCATCTACTACTGGGTGGCGTGAGCAACAACCGACGCCCCCGACTGTCTGTACTGCCATCACCCACTGACTTGGTCCGTGAAGGCGGGGCCAGGCGACAGGTACGCATGGCGGTGCATGCATCAGGGGTGTTGGAAACGGTCTCGCAAATGCAGCATCGATCATGGCAGCTGGTTTAGCGATAGCAAGATGTCACTGATGAAGATCTTTAAACTCATCTACTACTGGATGGCGTGAGCAACAACCGACGCCCCCGACTGTCTGTACTGCCATCACCCGCTGACTTGGTCCGTGAAGGCGTGCCGGGTGACAGGTACGCATGGCAGTGCACGCATCAGGGGTTTAGGAAACGGTCTCGAAAATGCAGTATCGATCATGGCAGCTGGTTTAGCGATAGCAAGATGTCACTGATGAAGATCTTTAAGCTCATCTACTACTGGGCGGCACGAGCGACAACCGACGCAGCAATAAAGGAAACAAGTAATAAATCACTCAGGAAAATTTCAACCATCTCACGGTAAATCACTTCTTAAATTTCGTTGATCCCCACCACTGGCGCTCACACTCAAAATATTGAGTGCCAGTGGTGGCAGATCAAGAGGAGTCTGCCAAGAATATACACTACCTTCAAGCACTTCAAGAATCCGGCATACCATTCTCCCCACCTGACAATCTGATAGGTAGGTTGGAACAATTTGTTTGCCATCTTATATGGACAGGCAGTTGACTAAAACGAGCTGGGCTTGAAGGTGTGGCTGATCACAAGCAATGATCTTGAGAGGCAGAACTTGTCAACATTGTTTCCAAGGAAGCAATAAAAAATGTAACATCTGCCCTTCTGTCCATGTAGCGTCAGCAACAAGTTTGACTGTACAAGGCATAAAATTAAACATAACAACTACTTCTCATAAGTAGTACTTATGGAGAACTTGAAGAACGATCAAGTACTTGCATGCGTGAATCGGGGGAAAGATACTTAAACTTGACCTGTCTTGCTGCAGACAATGACCATAAAGAAAGAGTTGGTTTTGACTATCGTTCAACTTCAGAAGACATCAGTGTATTCAAATGGAAAAAGAATATGTGCATCTCACTCATATCAAAATATCACAGCGGTGACACAACATCTGTAAAGCGACGTCAGAAGAAAGGTACCAAGATGGACGACAAATATCCCACTCTAGTTGCACACTACAATGTCTACATGACGATATTGTTCTGGATGATACCAAATCAAATGATATTTATACAGGCAGAAATCAATGTAATTAGCATGATTGTAAATTATGTATGACGCCGCCCTCAAAGAAACTAAGTGTGTATTTGAGAAACAAAAGGAAAAGCTAATGAAACCATGCCAGGGGCAGGTGTGGTTACTTGGTAAAAAGCTACACTCACTTTCTGAAGCACTAAATACAATAACTGAACTGAGACAGGTATTGTTTCAATCTAAAGGGGAACAACAACAGAACTCAGCCAGAGTTGTCACGCTCATTAATTTAATACAAGAAACCAAAGATAAACTCAACGAGCAGCAATGCCAAATAATTGCCAGCGAGAACGAAATATTTGCATTAAGGGATTTGCTTCAAAAGAGAGATTTTGAGGTGCTCAACCTGCTCAACCTAAAAGAAAAATTAAGCGAAGTAACATAACAGAAGCAAGAATGGGAAAAATTAGCTAAGCAATTAGAGGGTGATATTGGTAAGGCTCGCAGTGATAACAGGGAGTTGCTAAAGGAGAAAGAATGCCTTTTAAGCCAGGCAGTCTCTCCAGGTAGAGCAGCGGCCCAGTACATTGGCTGGCCTTCTGCTGTCAAATTCTTCGGCACACGACGCAAGATGGCCAAGAAAACCGTAAGCTTTAACAGCTTTAACAAATGGGAGGATGAATTGAAAAATAACTTTGTACACGAAGAACAAGATAGGAACATCTACAAAATGCAATGTAAGGTATGTTCAAAACATGCCGAATCTATTCAAGCTAATTACAGAGGGAAAGTGGTTGACAATGTGGTGAACATGGGACAACGATACTTAAACCAAATCTCGTCCGTCATATGGCTTCTGAAGCCCACCAATGTTGCTTGGAAATCAAAACCCATCAGCCTCAATGTAAAAACAAAAAAACTATCACTCAAGCCTCTGGGGGTGCCATTGAGATGGCTAAAAAATCTATAACACAACTACTCCGTGCAGCACTGTACCTGTGCTCCCATGAGGAATATCCTCACCTACTGAGCATGTGTTGTGATATGGGACTGCACCTCACTACAAGTTACAACAATGAGAATGCTGCTAAAGCTTTTGGACACATTATCGCAAACCAAATGGTGTCAGATGTCCGCCAACATGTTGGGTACCAGCAACTTTTACAGCTGGCTGATAGATGGAAGTACAAATTATTTGTGCTTCCCAATTCTTTCGAAAGACCTCACAACATTTTTGCTGTGTTTGCCACACTACACAACAGTGCCATGTCGGCTGTTGGTGCAATTGAAATAATTCGTCAGTTTTTCAATTATCGGTTAAACCTAAAAAGTTGCCCTCCGAGTACCGTTCGCCATACTTTCTATGGCACAGGCTAGACCCCCCCATTCCAAACCTCATTCCAAACAGTCCACCACTTTCATAATCGAATAAGGTTAAATTGAGTTAGTATAATGACTTGGAACGAGTCAAAAAATTTCCGTTTCAAACCATGCTCTATGATCGGACCCATTGTCAGAACAATAAAAAGGACAAAATGTGTACACAAGTCTTAATGAAACATACCTCAGTATAGTCCAGACTTCTTTAGTCACAAATAAGTTGATACTGCGACAAAGTACAAGGCAACTTACCGATCTCTCCCATCACATCAGGCTCTAAATGTACTTTAGTGACCTCTGCAACAGAAATGATCAAAACATGTACCATCAGTCTGGTGAAATGTATTTTTAAAAAGTCAAGACTTCTTTAGTTAGAAATAATATGTAAAGCAATAAGTACATAAGTACAAATCAATTTGAAGCCAAGAGATTTTGAAATTTTATTTTTTTTTCCATTTAAGACAGTATATTAATGTGCTGCCCTCTTGGGTACCTGAATGAATTGGGTGTCAATCAGAGTGCCCCTTGGAAAATTACACCCGGTTCAGACAGGTGCTCTAGAATTGCGCTGATCAAAATTATTGAATTAAGTAAACGAAAAGTTAGACGTCTGAAACAGTTAGGAGCGACTGGACGCGCTGTAAGTTGAAAGATTGACTGTTGCAGTCTTTCGGAACAACTCTTCTGGAGATTCTTGGTTTCAGACATCGATCTTGTCATACGCCGAACCTTATGTAAATGCTAGGTTAAATTTGCCTGTCTGAAACCAATATTTATTTTGGTCGACCTAGAGTCGCTCCTAATCTTTTAGTTCGGCGCAACTCTGGAGCGTCTCTCTGAGCCGGGTGTATTATCCAAATAAACCCCTTGCATATGACATCACAAGCCCAAAACATTCCCCTCACTGATGTCAATGAAGAGCTAGCATTGGCTGAGAGAGACGTGTACATAGCGTACATGTTTCCATTGTGTGACATCAAAGATGGCGGCCAATGCACTGGGTCAGGGGTCACTTTGATATATTCTAAGCAATGTTGTGTAAGAAGTATAGCACTCATTGGCCCAACAATTTTTCATAGACCTTATCGTGATTAACGCTCGGTTGATTTTTGCTGAATAGCCGAAAGGCATTGTGGGAAGGGAAAAGGGGCATACTGTGCTCCCTTTTCCTTCCCACAACACCTTTCGGCCATTCAGCAAAATCAACCAGGCGGATTGGCAATAAGGTCTATTGAAGCCCTGTTTATACATGTACTTATAAATGTTTTTATTTGGGAGATATATTTATAGAATTTTGCATATGCCAAGTGTACACACTCCATCAAAATCAAACAGAAAAAGCATGTTGGAGTTTGTTAGGTTGTGTATCGTGCCCCTAAGCAGACTGTTTCGTTTTGTTTGATTAGGTACAGTTCCCATCACATAGCTGTTGGAATGTGTTGGGTTGTGGAGGGATTCTAGTATTAGTAAATACGCTTAGGGAGTTAGGGTTAATATGGCATTATGCTGCTGTTGACAAGAAATTGAAATCCGTTTGTAAACTGCATTTTGTTTTTGCCCCCCCCCTTCAAAAAAAAGGGGGGAAAGGGGGAATGCAGGAAGTTTGCTTACCACCATTACCATGATGCTGTGAAAGTTCATCTCCGAATAAGAACTTAAAGAAGAGCTCCTCTTTAAATTCACATCAAATTCCAGACGATTCTTGTGAATGTGAGACTCCACTGGCCTGATGATGATAGTGATGGAATACACGAGAGGCTACGGAGCCCATGACCTGTTGATCTGGTTATGACCTCCGTGTTCCGTCAAAAGTTGCATGGAAGATTTTCCAATGGCTGTGCTACTGCCACTACTGCTAGTAAGTAGAATGCACTATTGACTGCCGACTGTGTGTGCTGGTGGTAACACTGAAGACTACGCTGCTGAAGGCCGTAGCTTTCTGCGAGGCTACACAACTCCAGTTTTACAGTTCAGAATCCACATACATGAACAGTGTATGCCATGGCTAACACAACAGTGGCAATCTTCATTCTATCCGTGTTGGTTATTATTCAGCCATACTACATCGTGATACAAACTGCCAGTCCGTCATAGGCAACCTATAATACCAACCTACTGTTTAGTGCACAGTGTGCAGTGTGCATGCCGTGGTGTTGTTTATTCTTCGTGTAGTGGTACTGTGTAGAGTCTAGTAGTGGCTCCATAGTTAACAACTTTGCGCACACATTGCAGTACCACCACAACGGCAGTAAATCAGTTCACCATCACCACCACATAGAGCAAGGAAAACGCTGTCCAGTCCGGTCTGAGAAACCGCTCTACCCGGCCTTTCTTTTCCGTTGGTAAGGAACTTTCTCTATGGTCAAGCAGACACATGTTGATTTCTGGGGAAAAGAGGTGTGCAATAGTAGGTGAATCTTGGGTGAATAAACTGCAGCTTTGGCTTCGAGTTGCACACTTCTTAAGACGTACATACAGATAATGCATGCAGCACACTTGTGTGGTGGGATGGCATAAATACCAGGCACGCACGTGTGAAAAATGGGGTGGCTAGAGCGCCCTCTGTTGTGAAAATTTGGGACAGCCTTAATCTTCCTTTTATTCGGTTTTAAACTTAATTAACTTTAAGTTGGGGGTATTAGGTCAGTTCAGCTTTAGTTTTTTAAATGAATTTTGATAAAGAACTTGAGAAACACTTGTTGACATTCTTCACGGCAAACTTTGATCCATGACGAAATCCCTCGGTTATATCCAAACTTATGTATCCTATCGAATAGGCCTGCCAGAGTGCAAGTACCAAGTCTTTAATCTGAACTTGTATAAATAAATACAATTTTCAGAGAGCTTTGCATAACTTAAATCCCGATAATTTCTGTGTGATAAACGTTTGTAAGGACTCGGCCGATTAGTTCCAGGTTAGTGTTATTTTTGTGGTTTTTTTCTGACTGAAAAATAATTATGTGAAATTTTAGTTTGACGGTTATCAAGCAACTACCAAAAACTTATCTGATCGCCACCTAAAAAACGCATAATAAGACTGATGTTGAACCAAATGACACAGCCGCGTGATGAACCCGAACTATGAGGACAATTTGAAGACTTTATTGTTAGGTTTTTATTTTAAATCATGTGGCAAGCAGTTGCTTGTTGCAGGGAGGCCTCTACAGAGTTTTACTATTCGGTACCTTATGAGGACCAAGCATGAGACCAAAAGGGAACACAAAAGGTCTCCGTAGGGAAATTTTAACGACTGGGGTGCTCCACAATTGGAATTCTCTGTACAAAGTATACAGGTGGATGTTAAGTACAGGGACAAAGATTAGAACAAAACCCCCTAAATGTATTTACAGGGCAGTAAAACACAGAATGCGTGTACTCTATAATGTGTTAAACATTACTACTACAATGAGGCAATGAACACCAGTTACATCACAACCCATCGGATCATTTGTTGGTTTCAAATCCTCTAAAGGTGCAGTATAAAGCTTTACCGTGACAACCAGTTCCATCCTTTTTAAGTGTTACGTATAATTGCATTTACATTTTTAAAAAAACATCACCATGATATTTATAAAGAGAGAAGACTGAATTGGAATTGTTTCAAGTCAATTGGAAAAATTTCTTTCAGTGAGGCAGATGAGGAAAAGGAATTGCCCAACTGACCTGTTCTGTGGACTGTGTACAAACTTCTTCCGATAGCGCCCTCTTTTGATTCATCCTCCTTCAGCCCATGTAAATTTAAAACGTGGGGGGACAGAATCTCCGGGGTACAGATTTACTTAAAGCTATGTCAAGCAATGAGCTAGCCAACAGGACATGTTTGGAGACATTTTTGTGGTTCTGGCAAGCCGTGTGTTAAACATTACTTTCACAATGAAGCAAGCCAAACCAGTTACATTACAACCCATCTATTGAATTGTTTGATTGTTTCAGTCTTTCATAGATTAAGTACTGCCAAACAATGACGACCAAAACCACCCTTTTCAGTATTATGCAACATTTTGCATACAAAATCTAGGGAGAGATTCCGATGGGTCTGGAAGGATCAGTAAAATGCTATAGGCTCAGCAGCCTTTTAATCAGGTGCATGTTTGCCAGCTCCGAGATTTTTCATAAATTTACACCAAATCGAGCGCGCACATTTTCGTGTTAATGTGCTCATTACAAGAGCTACAGTAAGTAACAAATGGGGAAAAAAATCTCGGCACAAAAACGTGGATTTCTATCCGAAAAAAGATTTCACATCTTTGAGGTACTTGGGCGTAGGGCCAAGAAGCCGAGGGGGTCCAGCGTATTGGCACTATAGCTAATTTTAATGAGCCAACACAGTTTTGTAACGATCCCTAAGCCACAGTCCTTCAAGGCAAATATTTAACAAAATGAATATGACTGAAACAGAGATAGGGCCAGGTAGCTGTCCATTAGCATCGGTGCATTTATATGAAAGAGAGAAAATAGCAATAATTTACGTTGTGAAACTGCCGTGGACTACAAAATAATGCCCTTCGAGCCTATACCCGATTTATATTGTACGAAGGAAATACATTTTTTATTTCCTTCTAACGTACAATATAAAATCCATGAGCAATGATGGTTTTATACAGCTCACCGGTATACTAGTAGGCCCTACACATCATTTGAAAGTAAACAGGTCAGTGAATCTTCTTCTTGCAGGGGGGAAAATTGACTTGTTTGATAACTGAATTTAACGTAACTTACATATTATAATACTAAGGGCAGACACTTCCCCCCTCGCAGGTAAACAGCTACTGGTGACCACGGGCCGCGCTCTGGCTTACCCATAATATCACTATACACCACTAACCTAAAGTAGTACCATAACGGCAACTAGAGAGCAAACAATTTGTCACCCCTCAAATGATTTAATCGGGCTGCTTCCCTTCTTTGTAAATTACTTATTCTAACGATACAAAGAAGGGGGCCAGACTAATTTCCCTCACAACCTCGGTTTGGTTACATTGATTTCAATGTAGAGAAACAACATGATGGCGGTACCAAAGAACATTGAAATCATAACAAATGAATTGACTTTGTAGGGGGTACACCATGCCACATATCGAGCACCAAAATGGGCGAGTAAAATAAAGATTTCAAGGGTCGCCCCGTAATAGTTTGCCGACGAGCAGGCCTGCACTTTTTTCTTCATGTCTTTTTTGGGGGGCCAGTAAAATGTATGTTAAATACACACAACGCATAAACCTTTTGCTTCGTCAACAGCAAGCTCCCTCGTTCATAGGCTTCACTTACTGAACACAATCTACGTCTTCGCAGGTGAGAACATCCAAAACGAGGCTGAGAGGTAAAAAGAATGGCTAGGAAACCAGGCCTGAAATAAAGGTACATCCGAACACGAGAGACCTGTACACACATACATTATTGAAATGTATTATATATTGTGTAAAATAGTGATTGAATGCTCCAAACGGATGTGTTATGCCTTGTTTTGGTTATCTGTGGTTTCAAACAGCTTCTTCAAAATAGAAACTTTAATAATTGGGAATGCTAGTAGGGAGTTTGTACAAAGGATGGTGCGATAATGACTGATTTACAGACGAATACTATTCACTTAATGCGAAATGCATCAAGATTTATACAAAACTTAATCAGCAATGACATAACTTGAGTTCAAATGATCACATTAGTCGAATTCCATCAACTTCATGTATTCAGCACAGGTTAAACGAACAATAAATACGACCCAGCCAAAAATCAACCATGACGGCGGTATTTCAAGATAAACGGCCCACTTCAAAATACTGTTCATTCAGGGTGCACCCCACTAAATAAGGAGAAAACAGAGCGTCGGCCTAATTAATATTTAATATTTTGTAGGCCCTCAAACTATTCAATACTAGACAGGTTTGAGAGCCAAATAAAAGGGATTCGGTGAAAAATTGGCCCAATTGTGACCTGGGGGCTGCTGACTTCCAACTTGATGTATTTTGTGTCAATCTGTCTTGGAATGTGGGGGGGGGGGGCATCAGGAGTTACGGCGTGGGGTCCAGGGGCGAAGCCCTTGGCGGGGGTTTAGGGCGGGGCGGAGCCCCTGAAGCTGTTTGGTTTTAGCATGTCTGAATGGCCTAAAACAGCTCTCCTTGCTATAAATATTTACACAGAACTGAAACTTGGTTCAAAAAGAGAAAGAACAAGAGACACCCATAAAAGCCCAATATTTATGATACATGATATATTAATCTTATATACTTTAATCACACAAACTTTTAATCGTCGACCATCTCCCTCCTCCCTCGCACGCATTCTCCCCCTTGGTTTGCCGATGGACATCATTCATGTATAAACCGGGGTCCTCCAGGAATTTGTGAATTCCTCAACATCTCTTCTTAGAAAAAAAAACATCTTAAAACTGTCTTTAAATTTGTACATTTCTAAAATGTTCCTGCATTACTTGTTAGATTTGCATTGTCGACAGCAACGGCGCGCCAAGAATTACGTCTGGGGTGGGGTCTCAAAAACAATGTAACGGGTGGGGTCCAGGGGCCGGCGTTTATAAGGCGAAGTCTTGAACTTGTATTCCCTGCTCAATTTAATAATGATGGGGAGTCCCTGGACCCGTCGAGCTATTTCCGGTAAAATTAATTCGATATAAATCAAAAGTGCTTATAGCTGCGGGAACCGCCGAACAAAATTAATTAAAGGGGCAATAAAATAAAATTAAATAAAACAGAAAGAAATTAAACAAACAAAGACTTTACTGTTGGTAATGCAACTAAGGATCTACAAGGAATAATCTTATATTTATTTTTTGATGAGTACATTAATTTTTTTTTCATCCCCCCCCCCCCCCCCCGTTAAAGAGAATCAAACCTACTGCCCAAGAATCACAACTAGTATTGGGTCAGGCCACCAAACCATGGTTATATGTCACTGTTCTTTGCGGAAACAAACACTTTACTTGGTAATGCAACTAAAGATGAGAAAGGAACCGTCTCACATATATATTTTTTGGACGGTGAGTACATTTGGTTTTGGTTAATTTTCCCATTATAGAGATACAAACCTTTGAATAGAGCCGCTCGCCAATCAGAGCTATAGTTTCGTTAAAGTCTTATAGGGGCAATTGGACATGGGGATGGACAAGTCTCCTTCTTCTTCGCACTTTCCCCTAACTAGGTTGAGAAGTTCCGATATGATGGATGCCGTGTCGTCTGTTTCGATGTCACTCGCTCTCTTGTGTTTGGGAAAGGCGGTCGAGGGTGAGAAACGTCGCTGGGTGTTGTCGTCATCACCACCAAGAGCTCGAATGAGGGTTTGTGTGTATGTGTGCTCATCATCAGTCGGGGGTTTGTGGTATCTTGTTCGGATGAGGATTGAAGGTGAGTTTGATTTGTTCTTGACGGGATGGAGACGGGGGGTCTTCTTTCCCGCTTTGTCATACACAGGACTTCTGAGAACGTGGCTCTTGATGGTCGAGGACAGGGGAATTCCCAGTTGGAGATACGCTTGATTGATAGGTAGCTTTTGGGCTGAAAGTATAGCGGGTGGATCTGGTGGGGGTGTAGATTGGATGAGAGGGTATAGGTTTTGCTTGTGGGGAGGGGCTTTGGGCGTTTCAGGGGTTGGGTTGGGGGTCGGGAAGTGGATGAGGTTGGAAGGGATTGCAATTGGGTTTGTTTGGGAGGATGGGGGGGGGTGTACCCCTACTTCCTCTTGAGCTTTGGTTTATTCATTGCTACTGTTTTGTGTCGGTTTCTAGCTGATTTCGGTGGGTGTTTTAGGTCAGATTTGTTTCGGTGCATGAATATGGGTTTCGGTTCGGGCTTATCGGGTTTTCGTCCTGTGATCCGTCATCATCACTATAGTCTGATGCTGGGGTTTTCTGTTTCTTGCAGCTCTTCCGTGTGTGTCCATGTTCCCCACAGGCAAAACATTTGACAAAATTTGTGGATAGGAGGGACCCTGCTGTCGTTTCCCCTCCGTAAGCAATGTTAGTGTGACCTGGAATATTGGTATTTGGCTCTATGAGTACACACACTCCCGGCGTCGAAAGGATAGAACATGAGCTAAATATTTCCTTTATGCCGCTGGGTATGGATCTGATGGATGAAAATGTTTGTTTTTAAATCTCTGATGTTTTCTTAAAGGCTGGTCTGGAATTTCAGGCACGTTGGACGTAATTAATCGGGCTGTCTGGCGTACCAGTCGTGGACTAAACATCAAACTGTACAACCTTACGTTGTGTGACAGCCTCTTCCGTGGGTTTTCTGTCGATAAAATACACGGCTACACGAGTTCCCGCTGTACCGTACGGGAAGCATTTATAAAGGGTGCACCACACTAAATAGGGAGAAAACAGGAGCGTCAAAATATTCTATTCTAGACAGATTTGAGAGCCCAATAAAAGAGATACAGTATAAAATATTTGCCCAATTGTGATCTGGGGGCTGTTGACTTCCAACTTGAGGTATTTTGGATGACGATAGGCTCTGAAATAAATGGTCCTATTTGCCGAGAGGTGTAGGGACATTTTTCAAGATTGATGTTCGGACGTTTGGAAAATTACACCGGTTTAGGGGTGTTTGTTATTTGGAGGGAGAATAACTCGACGGGCTCAGGGGACTCCCCAACCTCTTCCCCAGGGTGTGTCGAGCAGTACGAGGTTGACTGCTCTCTCACCCTGGTATTGGAACATTTGCATATCCAAAATTTTTGGATACGTATGCAAATTAGAATAGTCTGGCTGCATATCGAAATTCACATCTTCGCCATAGTCTCGTGGTCCGGTACCAGATTTAGTAGCTTGTATGTATTGGAAACATGTACATGTGCTAATGTAATGTTGTTGTCCAATCAGGGTCCAAGTGAGGAGTTTCCATCCCAGGGTTTACTATTTACAAACATGGTTGGAAATAAAGTAAACCATGGGGACGAGGTTGGGGACTCCCCATATCAAATGTGAGCAGAGGATAAAAGTTCACAGGTCAATGGATAATTTTCCCTTTACGGTAAAAAGCTGTGATACTTTTAGCTTTGTTTGTTTATTGTTTATTTTTTGTATTATTATTATTATTATTATTTTTATTTAGCATTTTGCACTGTATGCTATGGGAGTTTACTTGGTGGGGTGCACCCATAAAGGGCCGTCTTGGGTGATAAGGTTTTTAGCCATTTTTTTCAGTGACATACGTTGAGATTGGAACGTTCTCATCAACAAGTAAACCTTTTGGCTCATTTTGTAGGACATTTGGCTATGGATCTTATGCATTGACGTCATTCAGCCGCCATCTTAGAGGTAAAATGGTGACGAAACAATCAAAACGCACAGATTTGTGCGCGCGGCGCACAGGATGGGCCAATGAACAACCCTCGTTTGACCTCTAGGCGAGGGGGCCCTACTGAAATTACGTCATGTGCATAAAGTCTACTGTGATTCATGGAGGATCCGTTGTTGGTTTAAATTTGGTTCTGGGTGGGTGGTGTGCCCTCGCTTTCCCACCCCGGCGGTTCATGGTGCCGTTGGGGCAATTAAGGGATGATATGACACACTGGCCACAACCAACACTGCGAGTGAAAACTACCACAAAATGTAAAAGAAATGCCCACAGGATAATCCCGTGGGCTCTTCATCATAATTACAATATAAAAATAATAACTACAACACATACATTAAGTCCAAAGACGTTAATAAAACAGAACTAAGCAGCCACAACGTACGAGCGTGCCTGGTTGCTTGATTGATTGTTTTACTTGTTTAAATAGTTTGATAAATTACCCTTACAAAATTTAATTTTTATCCGAAAGTGTAGGCCTACTTGTTATAAGGATGGTAATGGTAGTAAGCATCCTGCCCCAAATAAAAGTATGTCAACAATTCTGAATAATGTAAAGATCGCATAGAGGTATGTTATGGAGATTAAAATATCCGCGGTGTCCGTTTGTGAATGTTGCCGGCCACATTGTCACCTCGATACACGTGGATGGATTCGACATTCTTAATGAAAATACTACATTGACAGTTTTTTTTTTCTTAACAAGGAGACACTGCATTCAACTGAAACTCATTTGACACGTGATTTTAATTTGTATACCTTTCTTGAGAATTTTGCCGATAAACCATGCACTACGATGACAAAAACCAAACGATGACCCTACACTTCACGATTGAGTCGAGACCTACACAAGCGTGTGTCACTCGTTACACCCCGATTCTGTCTAATTTGTGTACGGTACGATTAATGTTCTAGTTAGAAAGTACTGATAGGTGTGATCATCCGAGAATGAAGGGAGAAAATTCAATCATTCCACACGGTTTACACATAGAGAAAGGACCGTCCTTTCTCTATGGTTTACAGAGGACATTCATTCGGCGGCCTATTTAGCCATACGGAATTTACTCGCAATAGACCATTATTTTGACCGCACAAGTGCGCTTTCTACAGGGAATTTTCTAGCTTCACAATTACAGTTTCATCTCATTTTAACTGCCCGAATTACGAAAATCATAAAACATAATTATAACAACAATAAAATAAACCAAACCAAACCAACCCACAAAAAAAACCCAGTTCGTTGACTTGTTTTGCATCACTAGAATTCGGCTCACAAACGCCCCCCCCCCCGCCGTCAAAAATACGGCGATGATTGAAATCAGCTAAATACAAAAACAGTGTTTTCATTTGTCGATTCGACGACTCAAAAGAAATCAGTCATTCTATAGGTTTATAGTTACCAGACATCCAGAGTCTTCTTAAACATTAGGCGTACTCCTTAACTCAATTTCTACTGTGATAAACGGTATAGACTAGTACAGATTAATATAGATTTCCCGGACAATTTCACTAAGTTTGTATTCGAAAGACACGTACGTCTCACGCGTAAGCTCGAACTTTCAGGACCAAGTGGTCCAAACCATAAAAATAAAAATATCAATGAGTTTGACGTGTGCGCGAAAACTACTCCCAAACATACATTCTCAGATAACACTTTATACGTCCAGAGATCAATGAGTGAATCAGAAATAAATGCATTTATTTAAAGGTAGGGCCATATATTTTTTTTCAACGAAATGCTGTTTTATAAGCAAAATTATAAATAAATACACAATACAAGTCACAAGTAAAAGTTTCAGCTGTTTTCAGTGTCTACTTGCTTAGAAAACAGTAAAAAAAACACCTGTCACTAAGTTCACAAGAACGTGGATTTAACAATCCACTCGCAAACGATTCAAATATGTAGCAGCTTGGTTCTGTGCTCTGCTAAAAGAACGCCTTGTAAGGTTAATTGGGCAGAATGCTACATAAATTCGCATGCTTCAAAGTGATATAAACACTGTAAATATTATTAAGAATGTTTATATTTATCCTACGTGTACCGACCATAAACATTCAACTTCATTTTCAATCTCTATTTTCCTTTTCCTTTTGACTTCTCCGTTCTCATGGGATTACAGCATTATACCTCCTTGATTAGAGGGAGTATACATTTGAATTTGAAGGTAGTACTTCTTCGAAACAATGAACTATTGTTATCGCCACAAATAGCTTCAAGGCTGTCTGTTACTACACGTTCTAAGCGATGCGCATTGCTGGTAACCCGTGTAGATTTCGAAGGAAAGCTATCTGGGGATCGCATCATTCGGTGGAACCAAATACTATGTTTACCATGACGTGAATCAATTAGGCACGATGTCTGCACTCAGCTTAAATGCCACAACAAATTCGGCAAAACCACAAGTGTGTAATTGTAGCGGTGCCGCCCACAGGGCACGCTAGAGCTACCTGGAAACGCTACTTATTATTACATTATTGCCAGCACCTACATTCCTGCAGCCATACGTCACTAATCCTTCACACCCGCAGCACATCGCTAGTTTAATACAACTTGCACTTCGCCAAAATTGACCAAGTTCCGGGTAATATTATACAGGGTACATGGTTAATAGTTTCGATCAGCTTGGCTATTTTTGTTGAGCATTCCATTTGGTGCCAAAGATGACACTCTTGCTGAGTCTACTGAGCATGTCCGTTGGCTACTAATAATCCATTTTAAGCATACACGCGCACGACTGGGAGTGGGATGGTAAATTCTGGCAAGAAGTACATGTATGAGGGGAGAGACGGAAACGCATCTATAACATCATACATAGAGAAAAATATACTGCCAACATTTTGAGTGACTCTCTTCCACTGTCCACGCAGCTAGACAACTGACTCGAATAAGGTAAGGAAGTCGTTTACGTCATTCGTAAAAAAAAATTCAAATGGTCTTGGGAATATTGAGACCGTTTATACTAACTTTCATTCAGTCTGGACAAATTAATTTGACAACTTCGTCCGCAAACCTTTCTCTGGAAAAGATGGGCATTTTTGTTTCCATGAAAGCATTTGCTTTAAATAATTGCTACTGTTAGTGGTGTTCTTGCTGTTGCTGTTGTGGGTTGTTTTGTTTCTGTAGACACGGGAAGGAGGCCGGTCCTCTATTTGTAAAGGACGAGCATTCACCAAAAATACAGTAAATACAAAATCCACCTGATGACGTTTAAAATATAAATTGATCTTCCGCACTTAAACTGATTTTACTCCTCCATTCAATAGCACACAATAATAAGCATTCACACTAACACAGCAACAAACACAGTCACAATATATAAAGTGCGAAAGGTCAATCAACACGACACAAGGCTGGCTACATGCACACACAAGTTTACAATAGCTCGATTGATTAAGCCCTAAAAATGACAATATTTCTCTCACGAAAAGACTATTAGATACAAAACAATACTTACAGATAGCTCCATAACACTATTCTTCCCCACATAAATAGTTTTTGGAGCATGGCCAGAGCCATGCACCCTACAAAAATAGAGAGAAATACCATTCGAAAATAAGTGTGCTCTCTCTTGCTGAAAGCTAAAATGGAAAAGAGCATGAGCATAAAGGTCGCGACCCCGAACTTAATTTTGTATTCTACGATATGCTATAATGACAAAGTTGATCAGACACTTCAACATACTGAGGGTGCACCTGGGTTCCCTACATTTCCATGAAAGCATTTGCTTTAAATAATTGATATTGTTGGTGGTGTTCTTGCTGTTGCTGTTGCTGTTGCGGGTTGTTGCAGGTTGTTGCTGTTGTTGTTGCTGCTGTTGTTGCTGCTGTTGTTGTTGTTGTTGTTGTTGTTGTTGTTGTTGTTGTTGTTGTTGTTGTTGTTGTTGTTGTTGTTGTTGTTGTTGTTGTTGTTGTTGTTGTTGTTGTTGTTGTTGTTGTTGTTGTTGTTGTTGTTGTTGTTGTTGTTGTTGTTGTTGTTGTTGTTGTTGTTGTTGTTGTTGTTGTTGTTGTTGTTGCTGTTGCTGTTGTTGCTGCTGTTTCTGTTGCTGTTGCTGTTGCTGTGTTGTTGCTGTGTTGTTGTTGTTGTTCCGCTATGTCACTATGAGGCATTAATAATGTTACACTGCAAAAATGTTTGATAATCCAAATAATATATCTTATTGGTTACCACGGTGTTTTCTGTCACAGTATGAGGACTATGAGCCTAATGTTGCTGACAAAACGACTACCGCATTACGGCTGATTCAAACTGGTTACTCTGAGAAACTTGCGTACCATGTGGACACTTTAATTTGGTTCCGTAGAGCCTGTAGGCCTATCCCTCTTCTGAAAATGACTTGTAATTGTGGAATTTACTATATGTTGACTGTTGGCTTCAATTGTGACCATTGAAACAATTTTGACAATTGAGTTATTGAGGGCACTGTACGAAAATATTTGATTTGATTATCGCATTACAAAACGTCCACATGTGGACATTGGGCTAATAAGGTTTATTTATGTAATACATTTAGTATGAATTAAGACATTTTCATATTGTAGTTATGTTGGAACGATTCAATTCGCAAGAACAAATAATCCGACTCGAGTTGAATTTAGTAAGCTAAAAACGACAAGTATTTTGACATTCACATAGATAAGCAAACATGGGATAAACTTAAACGTCACGTTTTACGTTTTTTACCGCGTTTCTTGCGTAGTATTGTCGGATCCGTAATTAAAACGTAAACATGCCTACAAACTGACAAACTATTTAACGATGGGTAACGTTAAAAAGACCCCTTGCATCGCGGCTGGTACATTGAGGTCACGCGCACGTTTTTACGCACCAAGCGCAGAAGTTGTTGCCCAATATTCCGCCTCTCTTTTTGCCTCAATGAGGGCGCTGTTTGAGAATGTGACGTCATGTGCAAGGGGGTCTGCAGATGTAATAACAACTGCTTCGGGGATAAAGAACATTATTTTGGTTCACCCATACACCTGTGTGTAATTAGCGCTTTAGACTCAGAAATAAGACTCGTGTTTTTACTGGATTAATGACTTTTATGTTAATTGTGTCGGGGTCCTTTCTAAAAAGTCACCCGTCACGCATGCAAAATTAAATGTTCATTTCTCATGACTTTTTGTTGTTGACAATATTAGTTAATGGAGCATGCAATTTCAGACAATTTTAATCGTACCAATTGTTGGGATTTTTTCGAGATGAATCGTGATTTTACGTCCAAATGTAAAATGTGTGAAAATAAAATGAGCCACTGTGGTAAGATCGTATTATAACATTAATGGTAAGGGCTATAGGATTAGATTAGAATATATTAGATTAGATTATCTCTAGGCTATACTTGACTTTTTTGTTCTAGGTTTACATTTGTTTTCAATATGTATGATTGTTTTAGCAAATGTAATGTTAATTCTATATGTACATGTTGTATTTATCGCCTCCTGATACTTAATTTGATCTCTTTTAGAGTTTGTTCTGAATTACATTTTTATGTAAAGCGCCATGGAGCATTTTTATCATGATGGATTTTAGCTAAATAATGTATGTTATTATAATCTATGTTTAATAACAATAATAATTATTAGCATTACTATTAGAAGATCACATTTATTTTTTCCATCACTGGGAATTTCAAATGTCTTGAATTTCTTTTAACTGTTTACAAAAGAAATACCAAATGATCATTAAAAGCAGGGTATACTTTTGGTAATTGTCTAGACCAGAATCCTTACTTGGTGTATCCCAACTGCATACAATAACAAACCCTGTTATGGGCTCGATTGGTCATCGAAGCTGCAAGAAAATATTGACTGAAAAAACCCACCCTTGTTGAATAGAAATGTGTGCTTTGAGATGCATGAGAAAGGCTTCATGCCTGAAGCTTGTCGCAGATTCAAAACTTTGAGTGAAAATAACCTCTTTCTCTAAAACTACTGTACTTCAAAGGATGTCGTTTCTAACAATGTTTTATAATATCAACAGCGCTCCATCGGTGCTCTTTCAAGTAAGTTTTTAAGGTCATTAATTTTATGAGTAATTACCAAAGGTATACCCCCGAATGGATTTACAAATACTGCAGATACAAAAATACTCTATTTTGTTCACACACACACACACACGCACACCCAATCAGTTAAACTCTTACAAAAACGAGCATACATGATCATTCTTGTCACGTGCTCAGGTTCCGTTTAACGAAGGGTCAAAATGCACGCAACGCTCAACTTTTGTGCGCACGCGCGCGCACTACTATTGTTTATTATAACCGGTATGTACTGACTGCGCTACGCGTAAATTAGCGCCAGGCGTGAACTTGCGTGCCACGTGTATGTTTAAATACTCCTCACCGTGTTTGGCCACGTGGTGTACTCTCGACCAATCAGAAAGGATAACCTGTCCCAATATTTATGAATAAATATTATTTGTTGTTGGAGCTTTTCAGTGGTTGATGGAAGTTAGATCACATAATTACAATGCAGACAGATTAACATTTTGATATGTTGTTTGAACGGATTAGATTATAGGCGAAGCTGATTTACCTTTTTTAGAGATTGTGGGAGTACATAAGGAACTGGAGATTACAATTTAAACCGATTAGAACCCTGTGAGTTCTTAAGTTTTAGATTAACTCTCAGTGCCCATGGGATGTAATGTTTACTACGTTTGGAAAACGTGTCTACTTCCAATGTGGGAAGTTATACTTTTGTCGAGTCTCATCACCCTCTATTTAGGTTGTAGAGTTTTTAAAAACAAAAACATTGAATAGTATTAGTTTTAATTGTTGGTCATTGACTTCCATTGTGTAGCAATGGGGCAAGATTTTAGCACACAGCCTATACCCATTGTTTTTCTGCATGATACAAGTTGGGTCTATTGGGTCTATGTAGCCAGCAGTGTCAATGCTGAGCCTGCTGTCTACTAATAGAACTTGTAACTTGAAATGAACGAGCAATTAATATGTTTACGGTCTACAGATTTCAGTCATGCACGCTTCAAGTCCGATATTGTTTATGCTGGACAAAAGACTGACAAGCAGATGGGATCTTCCACTCACGTTTCACCCATCTTAAATCATCATTAGCTGTTAGCATCCTTTGTTGTTGATTGTTTGATATAATTAGAGAAATTAAGGTCTGGGATGTTGAACCTGTCATAAAACAGCTTTCACAAAACTTATCACACAGTTTGTTTGGGTTTTTTAGAAGTCAGAGTGAACATCTCTCAAAAAAATTACCACACAATTTCTTTGGGTTTCCTAAAAGTCGGTGTGATTGCAAAACAGCTTTCAAAAACTGACCATGCACAAATTCTTTGGGTTTATCAGTGTGGACGCAAAAACAGCTTTCAAAAAGTTACCACATAGTATCTTTGGGTTTCTTAGAACGTTAAACGCAAAAACAGCATGAGAAACTTACCTCACATTTTGTTTGGGCTTCTTAAGTCAGTGTGAATACAGGCAGTTGCTCATTCCTCACGCGTACTTGCCAAAGGACTGTAAAAAATACAAGACAAAAGAACTCGGTTAAGCTAGTGCCCAAATTTTCGTGCTGTCCATGCTGGATACCAAACAACTTAAAAAAAAAAACTTTTAGCCGATAGAAAATAATTACATATTTATATGGTGGGTAATCTTGAATTAGCTTAGGGTCGATTGTATCACTTTAAGAAAAGATTCAAAATAACAGCGTGTGTCAGTTGACATTGTTTATATAGACTTCAAACCACGAATCATTTGGCGCTGATTACTTCGAGATGTGATGTGCTATGGAAGTATATTTTCATAATCATTTCTGTTGACGTATGTTAATTGTAGTGTAAAAGACAAACTTGATGAACAGTTTGGAATGTTCTAACCTTAACAAGACGTCCACTCTTATTGGGGACCGTTACCACTTCCAAATGTCATGGCGCTGCTAACCGCGGAATAGTGCGCTGACGACCAATAGAATTGAGCGCTTTACGGCTATGGTGCCAAAAGAGCAAAATCACGCGGTAAGTAGCGCTATATAACTAGGCCCAGTTCTTCCGAACTTCAGATGACTTTTGATTCAAGATGAAGAAAGAGCTTCTTTTTTCGTAAATTGGTCAGAGTAATGTCCCTAAGGTATTAACCAAATGTCTGCTGGTTATCAAGTTAATCACATTACATTATTGCTTAGCAGAAACAGGTTGCCAGCCAAAGTGCCATGATCATTGAGCTTAAAGTTGTCGTTTGTGATCGGGTCACCTGCGAATTTTTCCTTTAGCTTAAATTTGGCCGAGCATCAATTTCTGCTGAACAGCATTTTGAGTCACTGCAGACATATCAATTTCATTTTTGTTCCCACAATGTTTTCTGCTAATCACGCTTCCCGAGCTTAGCAGATTTGTTTCATTTGTTTCATGTGGATTACGGTGGAAAAGACCAAATTAAAGACTTTTTCCTCGCTATTTTTTTTTACGCTGACTTTTTACTGTCGACCCTTTCACAGATTCAGCGACGGCCGTAAATGGGCAACAGTGAAGTGATGGCGCCGACTGCGATGACAAACTCTTGTTAGGATGGACAGCTGGTAGAATTCTCGCGCCAGAAATTTCTACAGATACGTGATAAACATACCACTTGTACGTCAGTTCGGGCCGTTTTCGTGCGTCCAATATTGTCTCAACTTGTGAACGCTTGATCGAATCCAGAAACTGGAGAGGGACTTTTAAGTTTCGTTTTACCATTCATTGAGAAAAGATTCTACTTGAAGCAGAACTTTGGACACGTTTAAAGGATGATGGAGGAGAGTTTCGATTTCAACTATACAACCGGCGACGATGACAAAGAACTGGGTCAGCTTCAAGTTGTCCTTAAGATTGCAGTGCCGACCTTTGTCGCCACTCTTTTGTGTTTAGGATTAATCGGAAACATCTGTATGATGTACGCCATTTTGGGAACTAAACACATGAGAACTGCACCAAATATCCTCATCTTTAATCTCGCGCTTGGTGATTTGCTCTATATCATTATCCCCACACCGATCTACATTGAGCATGAGATTAACCCTGAATCGAATTTATCATTATCTGCTTGTAAACTCAAAGCCTACCTTGGTTTTGTTGGGCAGTACGCGAGCATTTTTGCTCTTGTGGCGTTAAGCCGGGAGCGCTTCACTGCCATCGTACGGGGAATGGAGGCGCGTCGACAGGGGAGGCACTCGTTTATGTCTAGCAGTCTGTGTGTTGTCATTATCGTATGGCTGGCAGCCATTTTGTTCCCGACCCCAACTCTGTATTTTGCGAATGTCAATAACGACAAACAGTGTCGGTCGACGTCGGAAAATGTCGAAGTGGCGATTTTTTACGAATACTTCCGAGGCTTGATTGGCTACGTCATTCCACTGGTCACAGTTTGGTTCTATTATCTGAGAATAGCAGTTTCACTCTACAAGAGTACGAAGAAGTAAGTAAACTCAAGTTCCATACCTCAAGATATAATTACTTGTCTTCAGTAACTCCATTCTCCTTAATAATCATCTCAATATCAAACATCAATAAAACTTGAGAGAATAGAATTAGCTATAAGTGTAAACTGCTTACCAACCAAAAGGACCTTTGGTGTAAAAGGAAAAAAAATATATTGGCCTCACTCTCCGACCCGTGCACCCTGGAGGGCTAAAAGAGAAAGACTCTGCTTGGGTCGAAACGTCAAGCCATTATATATTTTTTGAAAATAAAACTAGTAATACTGGGTTCTTGTATAGCGCACCTAGTAGATGAAGGGGTTTTCAACACTATTATCTCTGTTCATCAGACATAATTATTTAAACCATTCCTCAAACTTTCTCAACTTCCAAGGGACCATACAACCACAATCTGCTTAAAATAGGTTGTTAATCAAACACAACACCTGGGTTCAGAGAAGCAGTTTATGGTGAAGTGACTTGCACAATACCACAGTTGTCATGACCGGGATTCCAACCCACACTCCGAATGACTAGGCCAGCAGAGCTTGATGTTCTACACTCTGAAACTCTCAGGTCCGAATTGGTCCGGATTCCGAGTCCTGGAAAGGGGAGTTTTAACTCGGATTTGCGTCAATTTAACCCGTTTCTGGGTCATTTTGCAATAGACTCCAGGTCATACTGACCCAGAAATCGATCAGCCCCCGACGCGATTCTGATCCAGACGCTCTGTGGAGTGTAGATCACACACCACATGCACCACTCATCACGCACGGCAAAACTCAAAGCTTTGTCAGATATATACCAGGGAAAAAAATGACAAGATGTAAAAAAATGTACGAGTAAAAAATGCCATAACTAATCATTAATCCATGACAGTTAACTGTTTATTTGGTAGGTCAAAATATACGAACCCATACAGGGATTAGGATTTCAGACCAAATCCAAGTTTGTATGTAGCCTCCAAGTTCAATCAGAAAGAAAAGAAACAGTGTGTGAAACAGACACCTTCTGTCGTTTTGGTTCTGTTTAGTTGGTCTTTCCTCTGGTACCCTACCTCTGAGCCAACTTTGTACACCTCTTGTCACAAAAACTGGACAACAGACAGTCATACACCTCTCCAACGAATTTCGAATAAATCCTCGATCTCCATAGATTTAGACTTTTTACATGTATATTTGTTGTTCGCTTTCCACTTTCGAACAGATTTCAAAACGACTTCCGGACGAACTCTGCCATGACTCGCCAAGTGTGGGCTCGAAAGCGCCTGGCTGCCTCGGTGCTCGTCATCACCATCTTCTTCGCCGTTTGCTGGTTCCCGTACTTCTTTTATAGCATTTGGATCCTATCCGCCAGTGATGCTGTACTATACTCAACATCCCTAACAGCAACAGACTACCTGAGATATGCAGGAGTTGTCATGCCCGTCGTCAACACGTGTCTGGATCCCTGGCTTCTTTTCGTCATTAGCTCAAAACACAGGGCTGGTTTAGTCGGGTGCTTTAAATGTTTGGGGCAGCGCGCTCAATATGACGCAAGGCGTTCTCTTGACAGGGGCGTCTTCTATCACACAACGAATAATGGCAAAGAAGTGATGCAAAACTTAGCCGACTTAAAGTAAAAGTTACTCCGAAGTAGACTTGTGCAGTAAGCAAAAGCAAAATTTGGCTAATTGAATGAATGTGGTTACCTTTTACATCCGGTTAGAAAAACGCCACACGTTCCGCGATCCACATGTCTGAAGATCTGAAGATCTAATGGAAGTAGAAAGGAAAAAAGTTTCTGGGATGAAAACCCCCAAACAAACGTGCAATAAATTGGGACTCTATAGAAACAAAAAACAAGATGGAGTTAGGATTTTACTTCTTGGTCAGAATGTGAGACTCGGTTCCGGGTCCCGTTGGACCTGACGCATATCTGGGTCATTATGACCCGGAACCTTTGTCAATGACCGAGTAATGGGTGAAACTGACGCAGAGTCGGACTTAAAATCCCTATTTTAACACATCTCCGGCTCAACCCGGCCCGGAATCGGGTCAGGACTCCAGGGACCCGGGCTCGATTCATCTTAAGATGAGTTGTCAATATCGGCATAGTGATTTGCATTGTGACACTACACTTTGCTAAGCAATTTAAGAATGATTTGCAGTTAAGATAAATCTTATAGCTCTTTGTGAAACTGACCCCCGGACTCTAAATTCTGAACCGGGTGTGTGTAGAGTGTATAGAGGGAGGGGAGGTCTAGTTATGCAAATTAAAGAAGTTTCACAGTGAGATACACGAAAGCAGATACAATCATATTTGCTACCAATAGTTATTCCTGTGTTCTGCACGGCCTGTTTTGGAACCCTGTTTTGGGGACCCCTTTTGTTCCCACGTACAGTGCTCGCGCGAAGAAAAACAAACCCACGCACTTTTAAAGGGAATAAACGCGAGACTTGCACAGGCGCATGCGTTGATGGTCTTTAGTTGGGGGAAGATCAGGGTGGGGGTTGTATTTCTAAATCTGATATTTCAATATCTGTTTGTGTTGAATCCTTTTTTTTTGGGGGGGGGGTGTTTGTTTGTTCGTTTGTTTGTTTTTGGGGGTGTTGGGGTGTTTGTTTGTTTGTTTGTTTTACTTTATTTTAAATCATGCCTTCATCCTTTCTTCAATTAGTGTGAATGGTTGGGAGTGGCGGGGGTCTTTTTTGTGCCATTTCGTCCTCCAGTTTCGTAGTGTGCCCGGGGAAAAGGATTGAGAGCTTCACGCTCTTCTTCCAGGCACGGCGAAGTATTTTGTCCTAAAAGTCACAGTAATAAAATGGCTCCTGACAAAGAAATGTTGCATTGTTACATATTTATAACATTTGTAATTGTTCTTCCTTTACTGACTTATGAATGGCAGAAAACAGTTTGAATTATTTTGTTTTCCTCTCCTTTTGCCAAAGTGTTATCAATGTTTGTAAATTATAAGCTGTACTGAATATATCACCCTCGTTACAGATGGTTTGAAATGATCGACTGATCGATTGATTGATTGATTTTGAATAACAAACAAACAAACACCCCAACACCCCAACAAACAAACAAACAAACAAACAAACAAACAAACAATAAAATCAATAAATCATTAGTGTGTAACAGGTATGATCCAGATGTGATGTACATTTTATCAATGATTCGAAAAAAATTCCATTCAATTTGTATGCACTGTGTGTATTAATATTCCAATGTGATTGAAATGTATAATACGCTCGTGTCTGAACCAAGCGACTACGGCTATGGCTAATGGCTGCAACGCAGCGACAGTGTTGAAGAATAGGACTTGTTTCCGTTCTGATCATAGCCACAGCAAAGTCCATCCATTCGAACACGGACTACACGATTTGACTTGACAAGTTTATCATCAACTTCCATGCAAGCATCTCTTATACAGCTACTTGAAACAGCAAATATTAACAAAGTCAATTTTTTCCATACAACTGAGGATTTGGTCCGAATGTCCATTTCCATCCACTTTCATTGGTCGAAAATTACAGATCGAAATAACATGTTACTGAAAAAGCTTCTTTACAAGTGATGGATGGAAATGGATGTTCTACCCAAATCCTAAGTTTTATGGAAACAATTGAGTTCACATGAGTTCACTTTGGTAATTTTTGCTGTTTTGAGCAAATTTTTGTTTTTTTTGACAGGAATGCTATTTAAACTTGTTTATAATGTATTTGTTTGTCATTTAAATAAAACTTTGATATTTGTACACTTCTGAATTTTTCGTAGTTATCGAAAAAAAAGTTGGCACCAATCTCAAGTTTTTGAACAATAACTAGAAACACTTCTGCCGTTGACGGCTTGCTTCAGAGGGACAACACTTTGGCGTCATGCGTGGGATGTTGCTTTATTAGACCTCCTTGCTTCAGTTACACATTGCGTATATTCACAAGTGGGTCAAAGTTTGTGAGCAATGGGCGTGGCTAACTGGAATTACGTCACACTGACGAACAGGATAATGTGTGATAAAAACATGCCGAATCGGGTATTAAACAATTATAAAGAACAAATTCACCTGACGTCATAGCACGATGAATCTTGGCTGTGCAATTTTTCGGGAGTCGAATTCCCCATGTGTTACTGTTCATCAGTGCAAAGCGCACCCAATTTAGACTTGCTACGTGTTTGTAGACCTTTCCATTGTTGATAAACAAACCGCGCTGGTTGGCATGGACGGCCGAATGTTAGCAAAACATTCGATCGCGTTAACAGATGTTGTGACCCAATTCAATATTTCTGCAAACTTTAATTTTGAAACAAATTACATCCCATGATTAGTTGCTTTGTTATCAAGAAATTCAACACTACGTTTTGAGTATTATCTGTTTTTGCTTTGCATTTGTGGCTGTTCATAGTTCTCCGACCTTGGTTGGCGAAAATTCGGGCTGTGACGTCGCGGTAGAAAGGTCTACACCAGCATTTTGATTCCCGGAATGGCAGACCATGTAAAGTACCTCACGTGACGTCAGTGAATGGAGTCTAACTTGACATAAACAGTTGTCATGGCACAGTTGCCTGGTTTTCCTCCAATTCTAATCGATAGAGTATCTCTCTGGTATGCAACAACGAATCAAATGTCAAATGTCGAGGTCCACGTCCAACAGCCACCGTGTCGGGGGTCGCAATCTGGTCACAGCTGGCCAGCAGACGAACGAAGCCACCTTCCAGTTCTCTCTTTGGTTGTGTGTGCTTTGCAGTCTGGGCCCAATTTAACAGAGCTGCTTTAAACAGAAAGTTTAGCTTGACGACTTCCTGCTAAGCAAAAATGAGCAGGATATCAGTCACAAATGAAACATGTGAAATGGTATTTTGGTCGGTAACCTTATTCTACTAAGCATAATTTTGTTGTGATAGCCACTTTTTGACACTATCGCTCACTTATTGAGTAACAGTTTTAAATTAAAAAGTCGGTACTCCGCCATTTTTTTGTCAAAAATCTAAAATATTCCAAGTTCTACAACTGCACCTAGCCAAATAGCATGCCAAATGTCTTGTCACTATCTGGGGTTTGTTTTTCACTAACACAATCCAACAATGACCGGCTCTCCAAGAATTCCCATAGGAGTTGCACAGCAATTACTCAGCCTTGCTTAGTTGTGTAAACAAAGGGTGTTGTTATTCAAAGAAATGGTTGATTAAGCAGAAAGAGACATAGGCTCATCTCAAAATACAACTTTGCTTGAATTGATTTTATTTAATCAACAGGGTCTACGGGCCTATATCTAATGCTTTGGGTGATTTAAAAGTGATTGGGTGATTTAAAAGTGATTTGGTTCTTCACAGAAATGTATTACACGCTAAAATCAAACTGTTACTCAAAAAGTAGGGCAGGGTGAAATGGTGTGATTTTTTGTTGTTGTTGATGGTGTCACGCAGAATTAAGCAGCTTTGTGAAATCGGCCGGTTGTGAAATCGGAAGGTTTAAATCAGCCGGTATACTTCAGGAGGTGACCGTCATTAATATTTTACTAATGAAACCGGCATGATTCAAATTAATATCCAACCCTTTTTCGGTGAATATACTTATCACCATTATATTAACATTGCAGACGGGGTACATGAAAACATTTGCACAATAAGGTCAAGAGACCGAAATTCCCAATGTTCAAATTTACGTGTGAGACTTGCAGGCCTACCGTACTGTCCTTTTTGCGTATTTTAGTATTTACACACTGTTCTTTACTGTAGAGGTAAAAACAACAAGCCTCTTCCGTATGACGTCACGAGCTCAAACAGCGCCCTCACTGAGGTTTAAGGAAGAACTCTCATTGGCTGAGAGTTGTGCGTTTCCACTGTGTTTGGCAGCCAAAAGAAGGGATTAGTTCAACGCAACATAATACAAGTATATTCGTAGGAAAGTGCGTTTGCACAACATTTGGAAGATTCCAATTAAAATGTGCACAGGTTTGCATTTAACTTACATGATATAAATAAGGCCATGGTGGAAAAAGTTCCCGGGAAATAGTTTAGGACAGAGCGTAAACATTCACAGGTTTGTTAATTCATATTTATGTTGGGTGGCACAAAGTGTGTATGCCGCTAGTATACAGCAAGTACCGATGTTGTCCGCGTACTTCATATATGCTTAATTGTGAATATCAATTAACGAACACATTTTATTTGATTATTACTACTTATGTATCAACAATAAAAAGACAACTACAACGTTGATTAAGATTGATTTGAATCAATGTGTTGATGACTTTATTTGGAATTTCGCTTTACCCAAAACACACTTCACACTAATATATAATTTTAAAACACAATGTATTGGCACAACGCCACATTTTTCATATATTTAAAATCTTCAGTCAATCAATTATATATTGTGTGTCTTTTATTGTTAATTTGATAAATGTAACATTTTAAAACAAAATTGAGAATATACAAGTCTAAAATAAACATACACAGTTCTTTTTCTACAAATGTCATACTTGGCAACACGTGCAATAAAAAAACCAACAAATTTAAAAACATTATTTGAATGTATACTTTTATTCCACAACAACTAGAGGTAGTTGTATGTCAAAATGAGACCTCTTTTGCTACCTCAGTCAATTACAAGTTGTTATTATTGTGCTTTTTATTCCCCGCCCAACGATACCAATGCATTGTTAATTGATCATCTTTTAGAAACAATTGACAAAATTACTACTAGCTTTCCGGAAGCTGGTGCTGTAATTGCTGGTGGTATGAATCGCACGCACCATAGGTCAATTTGTTCAGGTAGTTGACTGTCCTACTAGAGGTTCTGCGATCTTTGACAAGATTATTAGTAATATCTCCTCACAATAGCATCCTCCTATTGTCATGGCTCCCCTTGCACACAGTGACCATAATACCGTTCTGTGGCGTCCGAAAGTGAATAATGTTATTCAAAAACAATAAGACATGTATCAAAGCTGCTAGACCAATGAAGCTGTCTTCTGTCCGCGAGTTTGGTCAATGGATTACGCAGTTTGATTGGTCAGAGATTGATGATGCATTGGGCACTCAAAACAAATGTAGTGGTTCTTTTTACGACACTCTGGATCAAGCTATCGGTGAATATTATCCAACTCAGTCCACCAGATTACACATTCATGATAAACCCTGGATGACAGCAGAAATCAATTCATTAATTAAGTGTAGGCAGACTTTACTTTCTGAAAGCAATGTTAGTTGGAAATCTGTCAGGAATAAGATCATTCGTAAAGTCGCCTCTGCTAAAAAAGATTATTATGATAATCATGTTCGAATTCTAAAAACAAAAAATCCTGCTGGGTGGTATCGCACCATAAGACTGATGACTTCAGGCACTACTCCAAACCCTACAATTTACCCACCACCTGGAACTTGTAATTTCTACCTCCATGATTGTAGTAATGATGTGCATATTGCAAACAGCATCAATAATCATGTTTTATACCTCGATAGGAAATGATTTATGTCCTTTGGATTTATCATCGCTTCCAGCATATTTCCCTTCTCCTGAGCTTTGTCCAACTGTTCAAGAATGGAAGGTATTTTTTCAACTAAAAAGAGATCAGTTGTAGGAAGGCTGGAGGTCCGTATGGAATTCAGCCCCTATTGTTCGTGAATTTGCATATGAATTGAGTAAAACTCTTAATTCATCGTACCAGGAAGGTGTGGTTCCTAATCAGTGGAAACAAGCCATTGTTATTCCTCTGCCTAAAAGTTCTCCCGCAACTTGGAACAAACTTCGTCCTATTTCCTTAACTGATCATTTTGCCGTTAGCTGAACATTTCGTTGTTCAGTGGATCATTTCAGATATCCAAGATAACTTGGATCCTAATCAGTTTGGTAACAGAAAAGGAGTGTCTACTTCCCATAATCAAACTTGTTGATAATCTAAACGCTCATGCCGAGCTTACGGAGAGTCACAGTTCATTGGTTGTCACATATTTTACTAAGGCATTTGATCTTGTTGATCATAATATTGTTATTCGTGATTTGCTTCGTCTGGGTGCAAGCCAAGGCGATTGTCCCTCGGGTTTGTAGCTTTTTAACCGAAAGATCACAGTGTGTCAGGTATAACAAATATTGTGTCTAATTTCAATGTCCTCAAGGGCGGTCTCCCACAAGGAACCAAGTTCGGGCCATTGGGTTTTCTTGCAAAATTTAATAGTGCTGTTCATTCTGAGAATGTCATTAACAGTCGATTGCTTAGTTTGAAATATGTTGACGATTTGACTATTTTGGAGAACAGTGGCGGTAATGATTTTCACAATATGCAATCTGTTTTGTATGAGTTTGGTGAATGTGCTATTGAAAATAATATGAAAATCAATCCAGATAAATGTGCTACAATGACTGTATGCCTTATGAAGAATATCCCTCAGCTTCCTCATCTACAAATTTCATCCACTGATCTCCAAACTGTCGATTGTGTTAAGACTCTTGGCATTTTAATCAATGGGATAAACATGTTGATCAGATTTATCGTAAAGCTAGCAATAAATTATACATGCTTAAACTATTGAAACAAATTCCACATTTCCAGTTTTATTAACAATTTATAAGGGTTACATACGACCATTGACAGAGTGTGCAGCTCCAGTATGGAATGCAGGGTTTTAACGAGAACTCATGTCAACAAATTGGAGATTATTCAAAAGCGTGCTCTTAAAATTATTTTGGGCTTGGGTTATGTAACCTACGATCACGCACTTATTAAATGCAATTTAGTGTCTCTCCATGACCGTAGAAAAGATCTTTGCATCAGCTTTGCAACAAAGCTTAAAGATTCCGACGTGTTTCGTCAGTGGCTACCCAAGCCAAGAGGTTGTAGTGTGCAATATCAGTTAAGAAACAGTAACAATCTTTCCGAAATTAAGTGCAAAACAAATAGATACAAAATAGTCCGATACCTTACTTTGTTAGTATTTTGAACCAAGTATAAATTTATCTTTTTAAAATTTGTGCCATGTTTTTATTTTCTGGATGTATTTTTGTTAAATGGGTAAATACGTAACTATTTTTTAAAGTAATTTGGGTTTGAACAAAGAAAAATTGACTGGAGCGGGACTTGAACCAACGACCTCTGGATTAACGGAGGTCGTTGGTTCAAGTCCCGCTCCAGTCAATTTTTCTTTGTTCAAACCCAAATTATAAAAAAGTTACCCAGTCAGTTTCCCTTGTGGTTTAGTACTTGATATTTTTAAAGTAATAATTTGATGTTCATTGTTTTGTTTTTAAAAAGGTAAACTTTGTAGCAATTTAGCCCCTGGGCTACAAATACATTGTTTTAATAAACCAGATATAATAATAATAATAATATATATTATTAATAGTAAAATACCATTTATAATTTTTTTTTTTCAAATCCGGGAGTTCCATGGGTTCAGACATTCTGCCATTTTTCTTTTTTTCGGGCTCCTGGCTCGTGGCTCAGTCTAACACAGAAACACTTGCGTACAAAATACACACCGGCCAAAAAGTTACGATGGAGCAGGAACCCAAGCCGAGGGCCCAATTTCATTGAGCTGCTTTTGTTAATAAGCAGCAACTAGTTCTTAACCAGTTTCAGCTAAGCGATATTGACCAGTTACAGATGATACATGTGCATTGGTATATTGGCTGGTTAACCTTATTCTAGTATATAAGCAATGTTTTGCTTAGCTACTTTTTGTGCTTAAGCAGCTCTATGAAATTGGGCCCTCGTATTGAGTATCTTGGTTACGTCATTTCGGAAGTCCGATGCTACGTTGCAATGTGCACTGTATAGGCGAAACGCACTTGGCTAGACGCACACCATATCTTTATCTGAAAATTTGCTGTCGAAATGGCAGACAACGCCCCACTCCAAACCGAGGCTTAATTTTAGTTTGAACTTATACTACACTTTCCCCAACATTAATCTCGGGACTTTGCTTAAACCTCGGCCAAAGCTTTTTCCAAACTTCAAGCACATAATCTAACACTGCTGACGTAGCCCAAGCCGGAAAGCTGGATCTGGAGGGCCGGTGTCCTAGGGAAATTTGTCCCCGGAGATTCTATCCCCGTATGGGAAATTAACACGGGCTGATGAAGGAGGTTGATTCAAAAGAAGGAGGTTGATTCAAAAGAGTGCGCTGTCAAAAGAAAATTGAACACAGTTCACCGTATGGGGGGACAGAATCTCCTGCCACACCGGCGACGAGGTTCGGACAAAAAAAACATCGTTTAAATCTCAGCTGAATCTATAAAACTATGGCTTAATCTGACTCGAGTGTAGTGCACAAACCTGTCAAAATGTTAATACTTAGGTAAATACAAACTTACCGCGAGAAAATATACAACACTTCTTTCTATCTAAAATATTCAAGTATTTGGTATTTCAGCAAAGCAGGGCAAAAACACTTAATCGCTCAATGTCATGTCATATAGAGCTACGGCATGCTAATACATGGTACACGATTAACGCCTGTGGCGTGTAGAACAATGTTAGCCGCTTTATGACTTTCAAATGTCAAAAATGGATCTCTTCTCATCTTACCATGTTTGTGTCATGGATATTTTTGCAAAGCCATTTTAAAATCTAAATTTGACAGCAATGCCGTAATTTATATAACGAATCTGCTTTACTAGAGGTAGAAGGAGAGTGAACTACTATTTTTGTTTTGCAACTAAAAAGAAGTAGTTTTGTTTTGGTGTCCAATTATGTAAATGTTGGTATCCAATTACGCCACCTATGGTAACCACTAAGACTCTGTGCCGATTGAAGCTGTTACACAGAACATTTTGCTAAGCCATTGTGAACGATAAGACATTTGTGCCTAACCTTTCAGTGCTAAGCAAGGTAGTACCGTGCTTAGTAGGCTAGTGCTTAGCTTAATAATGACTGAATACATTCATGACATTAGAACCGGGCTCCAATTTTAATGAGCCGCTTAAAGCATCAAATATTATGTTCTTCTTAGCACAAATAAATCGGACACCACTCACAGATGATAAGTATGTTACGGCATTTCGGCTGTTGTGCTTAGCTACTCATTGCGCTTAAGCAGCTCTATGAAGCTGGGCCCCAAAGCACCCAAGCATAGGATGCCCATAGCAACACCCGTAGCAACAGCCACAGCCGTAGCCGCATCCGCCTGTTTAGACACGGCCTTATTAAGTGTTTCTCCTTTCTTAGGTGAAACTTGAGCCGTAAACATTTCCTTTAGCCGTATCCAAATCGGCGGCTACAGCTACGGCTACGACTCTTGCTAAGGGTGTTGCTAAAGGAGTCCTAAAGCCGTAGCGGCCAACGTGGACACTGCCTCTGACTTAATAAAAACCTTTACACCACAGGAAAAAAACTGTGTCAAATTTAAGGGAAACATTTTCCTTGACAGAAAAAAAACCCAATCCGTGTGTAATCGTGTAAACATCTTTATACATTTACATAAACATAATTATGTACACTTACATAGTATTGTTATTGGAAGGTAAACTGTGTCGTCAGTATCGTTTGGCTTTATTTTGAGAACAAAGGAAGAACGGCAAAAGGAAAATGAAACCACTGACTGTATCTGTTCGTTATAAAACGAAAAAGGTACAAACAAGAACATTTTGCGCTACATCCATACTCCACTGTAATGCCCTTACCAGCAATAATGTACCCGCTTTACTGTTGAGCTTTCGTAACCAGTACACTGTCATAGCAATCTTTTAAAAGTCTGGTTATCTGTAGATTAATCCACCATCCACTCCATCCACTTTATGCACTCCGTCCATTCCATCTCCTCCACTTGTAAATAACTCAATTGAGAGGGCACATTGTTTAACGCCAACCCCATACAGTCCAAGATAAGCAGTTTGCCTATACCTATCTTCACGGAAAGACGACAAATCCTCTTGCGTCATCAGCCAACTTTATATACAAGTATAGTCACCACACTTATTGAAAGTCCATCAAATCCAATCAAAATGTTCATGCATAATCTTGGCGATCAACAAGTTTGTTTTCTTGTCCACCAAATTGATTTGTTATTCAAATTGCAACAATTCCGATGTTTTTACTTCACTTCGGAAAACATAATATTCATCTGGAAACCTACAATTGTGGAGTATTGATGTCAATCACTTCAACGAGTTTATGGTGCGTGTTTATAGGCTTAAAATAACTCTGGGAACGAGGTCAAGTTTAACTTTAAAACATTTACTGTTGATGAGCATTACAAGCGCGACACACGAGAAAAACTAGTTCCCTGACTCATTCGCGTTCTTCCCGTTATGGCAGACTTTCTTGAGCTCTGACTATTTTCCGAATTCCGAATGGCACCTGGGCATCTAAAGCATTGTAGCAAACACGCTCTGTGTTTTGAACTGATGATGAAGAGGAGCCAGGGATCCAGACACGTGTTGATAACGGGCATTACAATTCCTGCATATCTCAGGTAGTCTGTTGCCGTAGTCGACGTGGCGTACAGTGCAGCTCCAGTCAGGGATAAACTCCAAATGTTATAGAAGAAGTACGGGAGCCAGCAAATAGCGAAGAAGATGGTGATGACGAGCACCGAGGCAGCCAGGCGCTTGCGGACTTTGACCTGGTGAGCCATGGCTGAAGTCTCAAAGTCATTTTGAAATCTGTGAGAATGACAAAAAGGGAATAGTATGAATGGTATGTCTCCAGTCCGAATCACTAATCGTTTACAATAAATCAGTTGTACAAGTGTGACACCAGATAAATTTTAATCAATAAAAAACTAACACATCTCGTGGGTTTTTATTACCTCAGTATGAAAGCCTGTTAAACGGTCAACTTTACATCAGGTGTAAAATATATTGAATTTAAATCGATGTTTAATTGATATCAATACGAACCTCTTTGTACTCTTGTAGAGTGAAATCGCAATCTTCATGTAGTAGAACCCTACTGTGACAAGTGGAATGACGTAACCAATCAGAGCTCGGAAGGATTCGTAACCCATCGCCACTTCGGTATTCTCCGACGTCGACCGACACTGTTTTGCGTTACTGACCTTGGCGAAAAACAGAGTTGGTACGGGGAACAAAATGGCTGCTAACCATACGAAGATGACAACACACACACTGCTAGACATAAACGAGTCCCTCCCCTGTCGACGCGCCTCCATTCCCCGTACGATGGCAGTAAAGCGTTCCCGGCTTAACGCCGCAAGAGCAAAAACGCTCGCGTACTGCCCAACAAAAGCAAGGTAGGCTTTGAGTTTACAAGCGGATGGTGATAAATCCGACTGTGGGTTAATCTCATGCTCAATGTAGATCGGTGTGGGGATAAGGATATAGAGCAAATCACCAAGCGCGAGGTTAAAGATGAGGATATTTGGTGCAGTTCTCATGTGTTTAGCTCCCAAAATGGCGTACATCATACAGATATTTCCAACAAAACCGACGAAACTGAGCACAGCCAGAAAAATTGGCACAGTGAGATTTGCTGAGCTAGGTGGTATTTCTGTGTCGTTTAAACTAGTACTATAGTAATAGTTATACGTGGAAGGGCCATCCATTGTGTACTCTAGTAGTAAACCACGTTGCCTTTTACGATGATGACGTTGTAAACCACGTTGATTTAACGAAGAGGCGTGGTACACCACGTTGATTTTTTACGAAGATGGCGAAAACCACGTGGCTATTTACAAAGATGGCGAAAACCACGTTGATTTTTACGGAGATGGCGAAAACTACGTTGCCTTTTACGGAGATGGCGAAAACCACGTGGCTTTTTACGAAGATGGCGAAAACCACGTTGATTTTTACGGAGATGGCGAAAACTACGTTGCTTTTTACGGAAATGGCTTAGTAAACAACTTTAAACGGAGATGGCCTGGTTAAGTAAACCACGTTGTTTTTTACAGAGATGGCATCAGGAACCACGTGCGATTAACACAGAGGGTCAAGAAAACCACGTTTGTTCACGTAGATGACCAACTTTCATCGCCTATACCCGAAGAAGCTCAGTTAGTTCATGGTTAGTCAAACTCAGATAGTACCAGTTGTCCATAAACACCGCTATCTGTTGAGATACCATAGTTATGAGATATTAAAAAGAGCATCGTGTATAATGTAATGACCCCGGAAGCAATTCGGGACTTAAGTAAAGTGGGACGAGAAAGGCCTCCAATGTGGTAGGCACAAAAGAAATTGCCGTTGAAAATGATCATATTTGGAGATTCGCGAGGTGCACGAAGTAATAAATACTAGGGAAATAAATCTCCGTATACGGATGGTATGGTGGCACTGAGGTTGAGGTGTTTATAGATCTCGACGTTTCAATCAGTTTACTCTATATGTCTTCAAGAGAAGACTAAATCAATAGGATGATCAAATATATACAATGTACTTCAAAAATGTGTCTTCAAGGTCTTATTCCATTGCTATGCCACACGCTCCAGTGCCCACAGCAAAAAAAGTGCACAAGCACACAAAATTATGCTTACGAGAATAAGCCAAAATAAAAAGTCACACACATATTATGACTGGTATGCTTCCTTATTTTTGCTTAAAACAAAACTGTTAAACCCTGCACTGAGGGCCGCTGGCAGCACATGCTGAAATATTATTGTCCTTCGTACATACTGGTCAACTCATACGCCACGATATCCAAAGCCGGACCATGCCTATAGGAGGGGGCAGGAAAAACTCTGCCAACATCCTTATGTTCAAACTCGGTACGTCAATTGTTAATGCAGACCTCGAAATAACCCACAGCACCCACATCGATTGCCGTGGTGCCCTGTGCTTTTGCTGTGGTGCCCTTTGCGAGGTTCCAATACAAATTTACATTTTCCTCATAGAGGTGCCCCTTACCAGATGGCCTTTGCTGTGCCCCTTCAAGGGCGAAGTTCAAAGCCTGTTAATGGTAGATGAAACTAAATTATCAAACTTACTTTATTGCGCAAACAAATAATCTTAGATTAACCCAGGCAATACCTTGACATTAAAACACGCGCATGAAAAAACGTTGAAAAAAGTCAAAACAGCCCTCTTAACCTATGGAAAAAGCTTGTTAGCATGTACCGACAAAGTAGCACGAAGGCATTGCAACCAAAGATTCCCTCGCTTGAGGGTTTGAGCAGCTCTGTAAAAATGGGACCAGGTTGTGCTCATACCACGGACCAATAATACGACATAAACTGAAAAGAAAAGAAGAAAATAGATGAAAGTGCCCGGACACAGCAAGGTTTTTGCATTGTGTTTCTGCTAGACACAAAGACTGGTTAATGCTAGACACAAAGATATACTTGTTTTTCATCATTTATCCGCCCGTACCGATTTGTTTGAATTTTCCATCCCTTGCCGTTTTGCTCGTAGCTGGAGTAACTTGCCTACTGACCTTGTTAACAATTTCATGTGTTCCCCCTTACCGGAATTTTTATGTAAGCTCAATAATCATTTTGATGTCTAGTCTTGCTTTTTAAAGTTTTTCCTTTATGTCTATCTGTGTTCCTTTTTATGCTTGTTAGGCCTTTTATAGTTTTTCAGTGATTTGTATTATCTTCTGTGATTTCTTAACTGCCCTTTCTTGCCTTAACATATTTTTCTGGGATTTAGGAGACATACGCCTCTTGGCGACAGTTTTATTTTTAACTTTTATGTTCTCCTGGGCATCCCACTGTTGTTTTTCCTTTGTTTTTAAAATATTTTTAATGTGTGTACATGTACTTGTAATGTGTTAGCCCGAATAAATATTATTATTATTATTAAAAGATTCAATGGCATCACTGAGGAACCACAATCAAGGAAATCAGCTGATGGTAAGCTAAACAGTTGTTTGCCCGACCATTGGTCCCCTCATGACGAGTGACGTTGTCACATTACAGAACAGCGCCCTCACGAGTAAAATTAAATTATCCGATTAGTTATGAATAAGGAAAGGGAGTAAGTGTACTCCATCTTAATCTTTTTTAAAGAATCACAACAACAACAAAACCAGACGGACCAGAGAAAAACAACCTGAAGGGGGTAATTTTGTTTGGTTGGCCATAAACTGACGGGAAAGATCAACAAGTTCCTACGCAGTATTTTTTTTTTAATGATGCAAAATGTGTTCACTTTTCATTTTGCACTCAAGAAGGAAGTTTTTTTCAGACTAGTTAGAATTGTCTTTATTGTCAATAATGTTTCAACGTTGTTTGTAGATTGTTAAAGCCCAAATATTTGAACTCTTGGTTATTGTTTATAATTTGTCCTCTACCAGTCAGCGGAAACGATTGAGCCCCACTCTGTAATGTTTACACACTGGTACACTCTCAGTATCCTTTTTCGAAATACAAACGCCGTCCCTCTAAATTAGCTCTTAAATCTATAAATCCGATTTCAATGTTTACATTACTTGAATTGTTTGCCTTAATAAAAGGTAGGGTAATCATAGATTGGTTTTTGTCAACGAAATGCTGATTTATATACAACATTATAAAGACACATACAGTTAAAGTCAAATGTGAAAGTTTCAGCTAATACAGTGTCTACGTCCAATCCGTCCACGTTTAGCGAGGTAACGGCGGGTACCGACCGCATCACTGGCCGCAGCATGCGCCAAGGGACACCAACCTTTACAAAATCTGAGAAACAATTCATGAAAATATTTGGGGGTGAAAAATTATCCAAACAATATTTCTTCGAAGGGAATCCATTCTCAGAAATGAAACAGTAGTTTATACTTCTAACAGCTGCAGTACTTCTTACAAAGGTTTTTATGGGTCATTAATTTTTTATGTAGTTACCAATTTATGACATACCTTCAGTAGTAATTACATTTGCGGTGGATGCACCAGTTGATTAAGATTAATTGCACGTCGTAGACAATGTAAAATGAAGGGTTTCTTTGTCGCAATATTAGACTTGTGGACAAGTCGCGATGTAGCTAGCTCTCAACACTGCCCTGGGTGCACCACATTGAAAAAGGCAAAAATTTACGCGCCAAATTGATTTATTATCCTTATTTGTAAACCCGGTACTTGTTTAGAAAAATATCATTTCGGGGTCATACAATTACATGTATTGTGTAAATATGATAAGTTACCACCGTCTGGGGGTTCTGTGCATGACTACATAAATCTTGGCTTTAAAGTTGGTCCGATAGGCTTTGGGCAGTGGAGGTATGCTTAATTAAAACTGTTAGCAAGCGGTTTGGGTGAAAGACCCCCCCCCTCCTCACATCCAAAACGACTGACCTGTCAAAAATTGAAAAGAAATCTGAAGTTTAGTTGCCCGAATATAGCGTCACGCGTACCACGAAGTGACCTATCTTGTTCACAGCCCCCACCCCCCACCCCCACCAAAACAAACAAAACCAAAACGTGTTTTGAGAAAATCGCCATTGAAGTTGCACTATTTTTCAAACTACTGTTTCGGAGTTTGTTTACAAGTTTTGTTTCGTATTTTAAGACAAAAAAGCTGAATGCTTTATTCGTACATAACTGTCAGTATGTTTTCATTCTTGCAACTATTTCAATTAGTAATAAATTCCTAAAAACATACAATACGTCACTTCGTGAAAATGAAAAAAAAACCACACACACAGAGTTTTGCCCGCAGAGCGCTGTGTATACAAATACAATGCATACTGAGACCTATCGTGACAGGTCACTTCGTGGCGATGTGAATGGCAAATCTAGTGATACGTCGTTTTTACTAATTCGTGTAATTACGAAACTGTTACATAATTAGCTATTGAAACTTGCTGAAAATGTTAACAGTAATGAGTACATGAATAATTTGTATAAAACCCGATTTGCAAAAGATTTTGAAAGATAGGTTACTTCGTGGCACGCGTGGCGATATATTTGACTAGTTTTCAAGAGGTTAATAGACTTCATGTGGGTTTTTTTAATTTTTTTTTTTTTTTTGAAAATTTAGCATTGGTTGCTATGGGGGCATATTTAGTGTTGTGCATCCTGCTATGTGAATGGGGCCGTAGTCAAGAGAGCAAAAGTCTCGCGGGAGGAGCAGATAGTCTCGCAAGATGTATAGTCGCGAGAGAGCCGTTACAAACGTCTTTACTCGCTTCCACTTACTCCTCGCCGCAAGACAAACATCCCCCTAACCTTACAAAGATTCTGTCTTGATGACACGCTCCAGGCCCAATCATGCTCACAAAAATTCTGATAAATTGTCAGCTGAGCTGAAAATGTAAGTTCCTTTCTCTTTAGTTGATTCTGCATTCTGTAGAAAATGTTTTATTGTTTGTGACTGAAATTGCATCAATATAAAAACCCCTCACAATTTACGGTCAACCCTTGGAGACTCGTTGAATGTGGTGTTTGGAGCAACGCTCGAAAAAACTCTAAATTAATTTGTTGGGGTGTAGGGGTGTTTGTTTGTTTTTTTGTTTTTCAATTGTATTTTTCCCTGATGGTTTTCACTTCAAAACTCAATAATAAGACAGACGTCGTTTATTTATTTATTGTTTACTTATACTTTTAATTGTATTATTTATTTATTTTTCATATTATAAATTTATTTATTTATTTATTTATTTATTTATTTATTTGTTGGAAGCTTTTCAGTGAAACACTGGGTTTTTTTTCAAGGATGCCCGCAGCTAAAATATAGCATTTTTATTTGAATGGTTTGTCAAACTTTCAACAAAACAGTGTGAGGAAATTCGTTTTGATATTCCCTCTGGTAGGATTTTATTTAAATGATTTGACCTGGTTTAAATGTTGTTTTATCTATGTCCTTATTTGATTGTGTTTATGCACTATAGCTCTTAGAGTGTCTGTGGTAACTATTTCAACGGGCTCTTGTTGTGTAAATTTCCTTTATAGTGATTCCTGTTTTTGGAAAGCGTCACTGTATTAAATGCATGCACAAAACAGGAATTAAACAGTTGAGCTTATTCCGTTTGTGTGGCAATGTCTTTATTTGATTGTGTGTGATACATCTCCAAGAGTGTTCATATGGGCAATTATTCGAACTGATTTTTGTTTGTGTCCATTTCCTTATTTGATTATATCCCAATATATACTGATTTCCCAGTTTAACTATTTCAACGGGCTCTTGTTGTGTAAATTTCCTTTATAGTGATTCCTGTTTTTGGAAAGCGTCACTGTATTAAATGCATGCACAAAACAGGAATTAAAACAGTTGAGCTTATTCCGTTTGTGTGGCAATGTCTTTATTTGATTGTGTGTGATACATCTCCAAGAGTGTTCATATGGGCAATTATTCGAACTGATTTTTGTTTGTGTCCATTTCCTTATTTGATTATATCCCAATATATACTGATTTCCCAGTTTTTATGTCCAAGACAGCACACACAATGTAAACAGCTGCCTTTTCACCATCTTTGAGAATACGTGTTTTTCATTAGTTAACTATTGGTGGTGACATTCTGTTCAAATAGTTTCGGATCTCACTTGAACAGATTCAAGTTTCAAGTTCAGCTATAGACCATGCAAGTCTCGCGCGTATTCGAACGTTTTTGGGACCACTGTGGTCCCACGTACATTGCTTTAACGCGTGAAAGAAACAAACTCACGCGCTTTAACGGATCCCAAATATTCGAATACGCGCGAGACTTGCACAGTCTATTATACCAAGTTCATTTGCTCCCCCTGCACCAGGAATTTCCTGTAGTTTCACTATCACCTTTACCTTTGGTTTTGTTACCGGTTTCAGTCTGGCTCAGGAATATCAGTGTGAGTGGTTGTATTCGAATGATAAAATAACCCAGAACACTTATTGTGAAAAAGCAGGTGTTAACCCCGGTGTTGGTCGTGCACATAAAATAACCCAGAACACTCGTGAAAGAGTAGGCGTTCAACCTCTTCCCCAGGGTGTGTCGAGCAGTACGAGGTTGACTGCTCTCTCACACTGGTATTGGAACATTTGCATATCCAAAAATTTTGGATACGTATGCAAATTAGAATAGTCTGGCTGCATATCGAAATTCACATCTTCGCCATAGTCTCGTGGTCCGGTACCAGATTTAGTAGCTTGTATGTATTGGAAACATGTACATGTGCTAATGTAATGTTGCTGTCCAATCAAGGTCCAAGTGAGGAATTTCCATCCCAGGGTTTACCATTTACAAACATGGTTGGAAATAAAGTAAACCATGGGGACGAGGTTGGTAGGCGTTATACCCGATGTTTCCGGTACACGTAGCAAGCACCCTTATTCCAGGTTTCCTCAGGCTTGAGAGCTACAGTGATTACGTTCGGGGTTTGTTACCAGAAATGTATAACAATAACAATAATACTGTCTGTTGCCACGTGTTGACCAAGAACAAGAACAAGTGACTAGGAATAGTCAGTATACGCCACTGCCTGGCAACCTGTCTCGGCTGGCGCGCCTACGCGTTCTGATGGACAGGACTATACTTTAGTATCTCTCTCCCTCAGTAAATGTTTGCCTGATCAACAATGCAAGGAAATTTGACTAGTTTATATAATTGGTTCCTGCTAAACACCCACCATTACACAGTTACTGATCAACTCCCCACTGTCGTAAGTGGGGAAGACATCCAAGTCTGCACTAGTTCCAATTCTCCAAGGTGCCATATGTCCAGAAAGGACGCACATTGACGACAAATGACATCATTCTCTTGATTGGGTTACATTTTCTTGTAAACGCGCTTGCGGGTACAACCGATTGTCCATCGCCGTATACAATCAAATGGCGACGTTCAGCCAGCGATGACAACGCCAACGGTATACTTCCGTGGAAATGAATTCAATTCGAGAGGCTGTTAATTTCTGAGGACTTTGTCATTCTATACACTGGAATGAACCTTATCCTTCCCCTTCTTTGACACAAATCAGTTAACACTTCTGAACTAAGCAACCTATTGAAGATGATCTGACAGATTGTCAGTTTGCATTTCAAAACGATTTTGGAATCAAAAAACACCACTGGCCTTTTCACCGTTCTAGAAAGCAACAACAAATCCGTCAACGAGAAGTAAACTGTAACCGGTGAACTTGCGTGTACGACCAATCTCTTTTGGGAGGAGTGTTGGCTGTGAAAAGCCACCAGATTAAAAACATTCTACAAAAATTCGTCAATTCTTTACATTAACAGAACTGCCAGTGCCCGCTCTACTGCGCAACCCACAACAATTTTTTAGGTCCAGAGCTTGGTTTTGGGTTGTTACCAATTTAGCTTATGTGAACAACTTTCAAAACAGAGTTGTACCGCAAAACTACGCACTACTCCAAGAAAATATAAAGGGAGAGAGCTCTATCTTTCAGAAACACATATCAGGAAAACGGAAATAAAATTGTTTTCACGCCTGATTGGTTAAATAAACTAAACTAGTAAACTAAATAAACACTCAAAAGAGCTCCACGCAAAACTTTGACATTGACACCTGCTGGAGTCAACAATAAACAAGTTGGCAGTTTAGCGACTGCTTTCAAGTTCAAAGGGGCATGCGTTGAAATCTCGCACCATTGTTCGACTCGACAGAATGCTTAGACACATCTGTAGACTTGGCTCCAGTCGGATCCAGTGTTTTTCTGAGCCCGTTTCATAATGTACCCATGCCTTGGAATAAGTCCTCCTTGGATGTTCGCACGCTATGATGAAAACAGTGGGATTTAGATCAAAGTGAGACTTGAATCAAATCTATGCCCCTAGCACCCCCCCCCCCCCCCACATTATTGATTTAGTTTATACGGGATCATTATTTGCCTAAAGTCATGCACTAACTAAGAGGGATTGGATAAAAGCTACGGTAATTTATCCTAACAAACATGGTTTTAAACAAGCCCCAATTTAACTAAAGGTAGAGTCATGGTAATTACTCTAAAAAGCAACGACCATAAAAACTTAGTTAGTGAGAAGCACTGCAGCTGTTGATATTCTGGGAAAGGATTCCCTTCGAGGTAATATGGTTTGGATAAATTTTCACCTAAACGCATTTGAATCTGAGAACCGATTGACGCATGAATCGTTTCTCAGATTTCTGAGGGTTGGTGTCCGTTCGTGAACGCTGCAGCGGCCAGAGATGCGGTTGGTACCAACTGTCACGTGGATGAATTCGACTTTCGTGTGAAAATACTGTGACAGTTTTTTGCTGGTTTCTCAGCTGAAATTCAGGCAATAAATCAGCATTAGGTTGACAAAAGCCAATCTATGACTTTATTTTAAAATTTGTTCTTTTCATTTCTTATTCACACATGAACTTGACATTTGTCAAACTAGAATCCCAATGCCTTGCCTTACTTTTTTCTCTCTGTTCTTTTGAACTGTATTCAGCTATAAAATGGATGCGGCTCCGTTGACCTTACGTGTGAACTAGTTAATTTTGTTTTTTTCGTTATACATTCTTGGAAAATATGCTTTTTATAAAATCACAGCTTTGGGTTGAGCTCGGACTTGGGCTCCACCTTGTTTGAAGACCACGTAGCAAAACCGCACGTATTCAAAGTTACTAAAGGAACTCAAATCGTATAAAGGCCTCTTAGTTGTGGTTTCGTTATAAAGGACTGATGTTGGGTTTTTATATTCAGAGAGTAACAAAGAGATACCACGAAACCGTCAAAACTCTGACCTAAATAGTTGGACATACGAAGAAGTGGATCCTGTGGCAACCAACACATGGACAGAGGAGCAGAGGAATGCCAAAACATAAGGGGCCATTCAGAAAAGTCAGTGTTAAAAAAAATCGAAATTGTGGGTGGGTGGGTCACAAGAAGTAACTGAAAATCGAAATTCAGTTTAAAAAAGAAAGAAAGAAAGTATATAAATTAACAAACAAAAAAGAAGAAGAAAAGTACCCAGCTGGCCAAGATTGTCAATTCAATTCCTGATTAAACTACAAAGTTGTTTGTTTATGCCTGAAAACCATTGAAAACTACTGATGTTGGAGACCTTTGGTCTAAAATATCTGGTTCATTCGAGGCATTACTTTGTTCTTCCGTGTATAGATTAAAGCCATTCAATATTCAAAATTTGATTTTTTTTTAAACAATGACTATTCTGAATGGCCCCTAACATACATTAACCAACTAGGTACAGATTCCAACCAGACATTCGAGGACCGAGGCGACTGCATGCTGCACGGGGAACATTTGAAAAGCCATACAAACGTCAGGTGGAATCCTTTGAAATGAATGAATATAAACACTGACAATGAGGTGAAACCGTATCAACACTCCGACCTAAATACTTGGACCTACGAAAATGAGTTGAGACTTGTACATTTAACCACTGCATATAAATCAGAAAAACTATTTTGCCCCCTCCCCCGTGCAATACCTTAAATTTATTCTTGTAACTCTTTCGAAGCAATAAAAGATGTTTAAATAATATTATAGTGAAACATTATAATATTATACGTTGAATCCTTTGAACTGATGTAAAATGAAGGTTTATGGGAGGATTGGGGTAATTAATCATTTTTGAAAGGTATATTTGTGCACTAATTAGTGGCTTAACGCGGACAGTACTACAGTACACGTGCACTGTACTCTGAAAGTCTGTGCAAACAGCTCTATGATGACGAACGATGCGCGAAAATTCACCACAAGCCTTTTCAAATCACCTTAGACAGAAACTGTCTCAGTAATTTGGTGGTGATTTATTTTTGGTGGTTACCTTTTAACGTTATTAATGAGATAACAGGCGGATTCATCATGTTGCTGAATTGAAACACTATAGTATTGTGGAAAATTATATTGACGATTTATGAACTGCATGCTTACTTGCTTACAAGTATCTGTCAATCTTCTGTCTGTATAGGAAAGAGACAAGTTTTTAAAAACAATTATTTCGTTCCTTGGAAATAATAGTTCGTTTCCGCGAAATAATATTTCGTTCACTCGAAATAACATTTCGTTCTCTGCGAGGGAACGAAATGATATACTATTTCGTAGGAAGAAGTTCTTATTTTGTGGGGATTAAAGCACTATTTCGAGAGATGAAATAACATTTTGAGAAAGCAAAATAATATATAGAGGGGAATAAAATTTAATTTAACATCAACATAAATGCTGTCCCTTTACGGGCTCCGTGTGTTTGAAATATTGAAAAAAATGAGAACTAAGGATCCATATTTTTAGTAATCTTATTTTATACGGTCAAGATAAGTCAGCACACCCCTCTAAAATGTTTGTAAATAATGTAAATATTTGTGTGTTGTTTTCTTGATACCGGCTCAAGAAACTGCTCAAGACTAAGCTATTGTTTTAGAGTTAATTTGCAGCCCCCTCCCCCGCCCCCGTGTCACGCACCTCGATTTACGTCCTATAATTATTTCGGTAACAACAAGCCTGAGGGCTACAGTGATTTATAGATCACTTTTTGTTGTTCCTGTCATCAGTTTGGTCTTGTTTTTGTTTTTTACGTGATGATGAAAACTAAGTAAAAAAAATCCCTGTGTATCTACAATCAGCAACATTACATTTTTCATTTAAACTGAAATTGTATTTTTATGTTAACGCGCTTTAAAATGAACTTGTTGCTGTACGAATGCAATATTCAAAAAAAAATCAACGTTTTACGTAACATCTGTCTTTCCCGCATCTGTTTGGAAAAACTGCGGGAAACTGCTTGCGTTGGTTTAAGATGAAAAAAATTGTCGAATAATTTTGTGTTGAACCAAGACAAAAAATGACGAGAGCAGGACTTGAGCCCTGCGACCTCCAGATTAACGTGCTGGTGCTCTACCAACTGAGCTAGCTAGCACTATGTTGCGGTCAACCTATTCTGTCAATATGTTTGCTCTAGTCATTTGTATTTGTTCAACCCCAGTCAGCTTAATACCAAATATTTTGTCCTGATTTGAAACTAGTTTTTATTTTTACGACAAGCTACTCGATTGTAACTATCAAGAACACCTGAAATGAACGATTATAAATTTCCATATCAGTGCCAATCTTCAAGAGAAATGTTTTAATCTGAGCTTTCAAACTCGAGAAAAAAAGTATGTAAAGATCTTACGAATCAGCGTTCGTACTCGTATTTTGGAACGTGCCGATATTAACGTTCACGAAATGCCCAACAAAACGTCCACGTTTTCCCCGTTGTTTCCACTAAAAGATGACAGGACGGATCAATAATGTGTTACAGGTTGGTAGCAGGCTTGTTTATTGTAAACAACTGGATGGGCATCGGTCTGGTCTTTAAAGATGGGATAAATTTACCCTTTAAATTTGTTTACCGCAGTACAGGTATTCATTAAATTTTAGAATTTTCCTCAGAATATCTGATATTTGTACGATCAACAAATTTTTTTTGGTAAGGAGGTTGTCAAACGGAAATGACTAACCAAGTAGAGGAATATTAACGTCGTTTGTTGGTTTGAAACAAAGCAAACAATTGGCTGTTTCTTGAGCAAAAGGCTTTAATCGTAGCTGCTGCGTAATGGTTTTTACATTTTTAAACCCAATGTAATTAAAACGAGACTGTGAGAAAAATCTAGTCTGGTGATTTGATGTGACATAAGAACAAGAACTACCATGTAGGTGGGGAAACGATAAAAGTCTACAATTGAATCATATAAATAATAATCACGTATATAGGACACAAGCACCTTGCACAAAGCTGTCACTAAAACCCAATCAAGTGATTATATGCTTGGACGCAACTTGGAAATGAAGAAAAGTTGACTTACCCAATCCAATTGATAAAGATGTTACCGCTGCTGACTCTGCACCTATAATGAAAAAGGTACAACATTTAGCAAGGTTTTAAACTGTCTGTGCGTGTGGCAACAACGCGAATAACCCCCAGACTCCCCAGGCTCCAGTCCAATTAACATAAAAAATTGCACGTTTCAATGCCCGTTCACAGCAGTCAGCGATGGACGTACGTCATTTTCAATATCCAAATGTCGTTAAAAATCTAGCTTTCGATCAGTACACGTTAAAGATCTCCAAAATGAATACCTTATTGTTTGTGCGTTCTTTTGTGCATGAATTTTTCATGAGGAACGCAAACATGCCGTTATTGTTTTCATGCAGTGACGATTCGGGCCAAGCAGTTTCAAACGAATAGTTGAAACTATAGAAATAATTTTTAAGCGTGAATGATTCTTTACAAAGGTTCAATTACGTGCGACTTTGAAAAGTATATCCCACTTCTAGGTTATAAAAACAAAATCTGGTTTCATGTTTTTTTTTATAACCTAGAGTGATTCGAAGAAATGTTCACAATAACCCATTTGGTGGTTGATATCTTTCTGTCATCAATGAATTTGCTTTAGTATTAGGCTTAAACGTTTGTGATATCGAATGATTAATGGTTGTGTTTTGTAAGCTATATATTCTTTTGATGATTGTGAAAATATTTCTAGAATTCCAACCAAGGATGTGTGTTGTCCTGCCGGTTCCAAAGTCGTTTAAATTAGAAGGACCGCTCGCTGTTTGTCCCCAAAACTTTAAAAGGACGAGGTGAGAAAGGCCAAAAAGTCTTCGTAAAACTACAAAACTGATATCTCGTGATTTAGTTTAAATGATACAGGACTGGAGAGCTGACAAAATAGTCGCATACGGTATATCCATACATGAAATAACAAACTTGTGAAAATTTGGGCTTAATCCGTTGTGCAAGTCCGGAGAAAATAGTAAAAAAACATGCACAATTTTCAGCATGTAAACCCATTGTCCTTAATTTTTGCTGTAACAACCGAAATAAGCAGTAGCGTTTTTTAGGTTTTCAAATACAGTTTCCTCGAGTATGACTTCACTTTCAGAGGTAAATAGTTACACATTAAAAAGTGGTTCTAAGTTATAATCAGTAAGCATTCCGACTAAAATTAATCAAAGATGTTTTAATCATTACTAATCCTTCATTGTTACACATGTAATTACGAATTAGGCTAGATATTAACCCTAAACCTAACTCGTTTTCAAGAGAATTTGTCATTTTTTCCCGGGCCATCTTATAGTAAAGGCATTATAAGTTATCCAAATTCATTCATTTCTTTTATTGTGGTCATTTGCTTTGGCAGGACCATAACTTTCCTACCTTCTCATTTTAAGGGCTTTTTTAGCAGCGGTTTCACATTATCTTTAAATGTACGTCTTCAATTTCTACTTCTTTTGTAATACTCTAGTAATTTGGCCAGTGGGCACGATGGGAATGTGAATGAGCCAATACCAAAACCAAACCAACGCCAATAGCAATCCCAATATACCAATATAATACCAATACCAATACCAAAACCAAAACCAATACCAATACCAATGCAGTGAAAACGCATGGGTTATTTGTCAAGTGGGAAGGCTCACTTTGTTAAAGGCTTGCGAACATGGACGTCAACATTTGTAGTGTCATATACACGATGATGGACACGTAAAACAATTATCCACATCCCGTCAGCAATTTATAATATTAATAACTCACTTAATATTATTCTCCCTAAATGTTCATTGGAGTTCTATTGTGTGTCACTGCTGTATAGCAGTATTGATAAATTGTTGTTGTAACCTAATTTTTTTAAAGGTTTAGTCACCTTCAAAATGTAGGCTTATTGCGTACCACATAAGTTTTTCATAATAGAAATAACTTTAATACTAATATATACAATATATATAAAAAATTATGTATAAATTCACCTTAATTGTTCAATAAAGTTTCTCTTCTATTGTCACGATAGCTGCTGTACCAGTTATTGTTTTGAAATGGCTTAAGATATATTCGCAGCCCTTCAGACCGAGTTTAAAGCATTTGTTACAAATTAATGTAATAACTTATAAATTTAAAAAATATTTTTAAAACACGACACAGATAGGGCTAGATAGCTCAGTTGGTAAAGCAGTACAGCTGTCCCGCCCCAACTTGATGATCGTCCCAACCATAGTTGGGACTGGTCCCAACTTTAGTGTTAAAGTTGGGGCGTCCCAACTATAGTTGGGATCGCAGTGCACACACCTCACGAATAAACTAAAATCATTAGTAGTAAGTATCATTTGAAGTTTTTAAGACCCCTTTCCCTTGAGAATATTTGAGATTAAATAGAATTTTGTTTTTCTGAGAGAAGGGAAACTGAAATGCGTAGGCCTACCATGGAGGAAGGAAAATACCTCCATGGGCCTACTGAGACCGAGAAAGCGTCACCCGCGGCGGCACTGAGCATGAGGCCGCTGTCAGAACCCTCCAAAAACACTATTTCACTGAGTTAGCGGTCCATTGTGAGCGATAAACTATCATTCTAAACCAGTTTTGACATGATTTTGTACAGAGCCGAGACCCGGGTTTGAAATAAAGAATGTTGTTAATTAACGCCAATCGCATCAGGACCCATGATCGATCACGGTGTCCTGTTGAAGTCTATGGGCGATCCCAACTATAGTTGGGACGTCCCAACTTTAACACTCAAGTTGGGACCAGTCCCAACTATAGTTGGGACAATAGTCAAGTTGGGACGGAACACAGCCACGTTAATCCGGAGGTCGTTGGTTAACATCAAAAATTTTCTCTATTCAACCCCAATTTTTTTTACTGAGTTATATCAGCTGTTTTGCTTCGGTTGCTTTGGTTGCTTTAGATTTTGATGTTGTTCCAGAAAACAACAAATGTTTCAATGAAGAAACAAACGGCGGAACACAACTCTAATTACTGCGTTCTTCTTGGGGTTAAAGGTAGGGGTCACAGATTATTATTTTTTTTTGTCAACTTGAAGCTTACCTATAGGCAAACATATTAAGAAAGATACAATAAAAGTCACACGTGAAAGATTCAGCAGAATGCATTGCCTACTTGCTGAGAAAACAGCACAAAACTGTCAAAGTGTTTTCACAAGAACGTCGAATCCATCCACGTTTAACAATGTGACAGCGGGTACCAACCGCATCTCTTTAGAAATATGAGAAACGATTCATGCATGAATCGTTTCTAAGATTCAAATGTTTTTTGAGGGGAAATTTTTCCAAACCACATTACTTCGAAGGCAATCCTTTCTCAAAAAAGTTCATACTATCCACTGCTGCAGTGCCTCTTACCAAGTAAGTTTTTATGGTCATACATATTTGGAGTATTTACCAATCTATGACCCTACCTTAAAAAAATCCTCTTTCTCCCAAATCCACATTCATCATCATAATCCAGCAGGGGTTTTAAATTCATAAAAATGTTTCTTTTCAATTCACAAACATTTTGTCGAGGCTGCAACTCTAGACGCTCAAAGCAATCCATGCACTCTACAGGGAAATTATACGGACAGGGAACCTTGTACCAAGCAGCAACTGATTGGAGACTACACTTTACATTTCAGCTCCAATTTCATGCTAAGCACCTTGTTGAAGCGTACTTAGCATAAACTAGGAAAACAACTCATTGTTACTCGGGCCTAAAAGTAGTCTGTCTGGCTCCCAACTCCATATTTGCCTTACATTTTTACATGCATCTACTCATAGGCTCGTCTGGATTCCGGATAATTACGAATAAATCCGGTAGAAAAATTGACGAGAGCAGGACTTGAACCTTCGACCTCCGGTTGGACGTGCCGGCGCTGTACTGATCTATCCCTAATGTTGACGGTCTACTTGTATCCATTTTATGGTTATATCAACGATGGTTTCAGGAAGAGTACACTCTTAAAACTCCTGGGTCAAAAATGGCCCGGATTCTTGGTCCGAGGGAGCCTTTTTCCGGGTCAGGCCGACACGGAAACTGGTAATAAAAAAAGAGAGGATTTTCCCTGGTTTCTGCATTTTTTTCCACGTCACACTGACCCAGAAATGGCTCAGGACCCGCAGAACCCGCAGCTGTGTCAGTTCTGACCAAGGAGTGTACAATAAGCATCGGGCCTACATGTCACTATACACCAACATCTGGAAATTACTTCCAAGATAGGAGTTCACGTTCTCGAGATGTTGACACCGAAAATGAGTCAGAATCGTCAGAGATTTTGTTCTCGATACGATTATTATCGACCCGGTTCACCTGACGTCATCAGTCTCGCAACAGTCTCACAGTCACAGTTTTTGAAGTCAGTTGTTCCATGTTGTTAAAGTCATGTCAGTGTTTTAGGCCATCACGACATGCACAAATGAATGGTTCGATAGAATAAATAACCCCAACATTATGTCTTTGCCGCCCAGCGCCGAAAGGGTAAAAGTTTAGAAGGGCACAAAAGGGGTGAACCATTTTTCTTAGGGGAGCACTTCTGGCCAATTAAAACTGTAGTTTCCGTTTGCGTTTTTCTTCAACAAGCCCCCCCCCCCCTTTAAGAGCTCTTGTATGCCAGTTACTATTAATTTTGTGTGTGAGATATTCTGACGTCAGTGTAAAACAAATAGGTTGTCTGCGTGTAAATTCGAAAATATTTATTAAAAAAAACATTGAAATTATCACAATGCAGCTGGTAATTGTTAATCTCAAAAGTCCAGATTTCAAATGCACGTGGGCACTCGGAAAGGGGGAGGGGCACAGAAATCAATTTGGGGGCACGGAAATCAAATTGGGAGTCCTCCCCCACCCCACCCCCCTGTTATATGCTACCGCTTTGCCCCAGCTTGCAACCCCACTCCAAATGCGAATGTCTGGTTACACCACAGTGAAGAACCTGTAGGGCTGCAGGCCGTAATATCAATTGCTTATCACTGGGCCAGGCGTACCAATTTTATAAAAGCATGTTGGTGGTGAGTGACAATTGTAGAGTTGAGGGCATTGAGTGGGTTATTCATGAAGGTCTCTATAGCCAAAGGAGGAGTTATCAATCTATCCACATGGTCTTCTGTATAGCTTGAGGACGAAAAAATTTAGATTTCTGAAACATCTTGAATTTTTCAAATAGGATTTATTTCATGGGGGAATCGACTAACATTCCAGAATTGGGGTTTTCCCCCTTCGGTTGCCGCCGGTATGAAGTGATTTGTTTGTTAAAATTAATTTGATCGTTTGTCCCACGGCGTCCATTGGTACTTGAGCCTGTGACATTTGGGTTTAGTACAAATGAAGAAAAACCGTTTGGGATACTGTTAAAGTTCAGAAATATCAATTCAAACAGAAATCCAGATGTTCTGGAGGTAAATAAAGCTCTTCAACATCAGCACAAGTAAAAACCATCATTCGAAAAGTTTTCATTATTATAAGTGTCGGCTCAGAGCAGACACGGTTTATATGACGTATAGAAAGACCACAGTTGGCTCAAGGGAGAAATGACTTATACGATCTGCAAAGACCCAGTTAGCTCAGAGCAGAAATTACTTACAAGACCTAGAAAGACCCAGTCGGCTCAGAGCAGAAAGGACTTATAGACCTTCAAAGACCCAGTTAGCTCAGAGCAGAAATGACTTATAAACATAGACAGGCCAAGTCAGCTCAGAGCAGAAATGACTTATAAACATAGACAGACCAAGTCACCTCAGAGCAGAAATAACTTATAAACATAGACAGACCAAGTCAGCTCAGAGCAGAAATAACTTTTAAACATAGACAGACCAAGTCAGCTCAGAGCAGAAATGACTTATAAAGTGAGACCCCCTTATTTTTTAATTTCCTGTAATTTATTTGGCCCGGCGTCAGCGTTTTCACGAAGTAGCACGCTACGTGCTTAAGGAATTTTTTTTTACATTTTAATTTTTTTACATTTCTGTTGATAATGCATGAAGACCTACAATTCCATGAAGTTTCAAAGCTCAGACAGCTTTACTTTTTTAATTAAGCTAATGAGTGTTTTCAACTTTTGCCCAATTGTGGCATTTTTTGTTTTCACGAAGTAGCACCCAACTTCTGTTTACCATTGTAATGCACGGCACGCACTCAAGTCAAAGTGAGGTAAAAACGTTTTCACGAAGTAGCACGCAACTTGTGTGAGCGCGCGCGCGCTGACCTAGTTTCATGAAGTAACACAAAATGCTGTGTTGTAGTATAGGCGCGTGCTACTTCGTGAAAACGCAAAAAGACATATTTCGCACTTTTTTGGTTTCACGAAGTAGCACGGAAATTCTCTCGTGTCTAGTTTCTGAATTAATTATGCAAATGAGTCAAAATAAGATTATTTTTTAAGTTCAAGTCATCAAGTATCTACATTGAGAAATTTAAATGGAAATACTTTGAAGTTTTGAAGGAAAGTGGGTTTCTAAAAAATGTTCAACTTCAGAGGCCGTTTTCTCTGATTGTTATTTTTTGCTGGTATAGCAGTGCGTGCTACTTCGTGAAAACGCTGACTATAGACAGACCAAGTCAGCTCAGAGCAGAAATGACTTGTAAGACCTAGACAGATCCAGTTAGCTCAGAGCAGAAATGACTTCAACAACATACAAAGACCCAGTTGGCTCAAGGAAGAAAGGACTTATAAGACCTAGAAAGACACAGTCGGCTCAGAGCAGAAAGAAAGGTCTGTTGAACAGTTAAACTGTACGAGTTTATGTGGGCTTTGATGCATTACATTGAGGCATCAATATATATTCAGTTTGCGGTACTTTACTGTGTAGATTTTGCTCTTTGAGCGCTCGTCTTGCTATTTATCCTACTGCCGCGGAGTATGTTACTTATTTCTGAAAAAGAACTGTCTTGCTTATTCTACTACTTTGGCAGAAGGTAGGAACTACTGCTTTCGCTTTTTAGTGGAACGACGGGACTTTTCGTTATTAACTTTACTTCACCGCTGCGGTGTGAGTTGTAATATATAGTTCTGCATGTATATTCGTAACGTAAGTAAATACTAATGAAACGAAAATAAGGCCGTCGCAATACAAATTACTTCAACAACAGTGCAAACAAGATGGCTCTAAGTGCCTTCAAAAACAAATTTGGGTCATTGATCGTAGAGATTCATGACAATTCTTTCGCGTACACAAGGCGCAATTCTATGGGCTGTGGGTAAGTGCAGAATTCCGCGACAGGAAGAACCATGAGACTGGGCCCAGTTGGTTTGTTTTCGACGGTTCGACTTTGTGTGCTCTAATCGTCATCACGAGACTAGGGTGTTGAACTGGTGGGTTTCATATCTTAGGTTGGATGTTCTTTTATGACAACAATATGTTTTTCTTGATGACGTATATCACACAAACCTTTTAGTTTCGATTATTCTTATAGGCCTAATGGAAGTGTTTCACCATTAGTCTTTAAAATAGATCCAAATAATAGGTAGGAATATATCTTGAGGTTTCAGTTTTGCTTATTTCATTGATGCAAATATTAAAACCTGACACGGTTTCATTTTAAAGTGAAATGTTACAATCGTCATCAAATCGTCAATCGTCATCACGATACTGGGGTGTAGAACTGGTGGGTGTCAATTTTTCAATTCAACTTGGTTTATTGTACAATTAAGAAAAAAACAACAACAGGACTATAGTCCGAAGACTAAACAAGTCAAGTTTAAAAGGATAAAAGATAACAATAAAAATTGCAGATTAAGCAGGTGTTTAACCATATAAAAGGTAAATACAGGAATGGCTTTAAATAATTTGAAAATTCATATATACAATATTCAAAATGATGTCATGGGAATTCGTATTAGTGACAGAAAAATAAAAAAATCAATAAGTGGTATTCAATCAAGTGACGTATCATTTAAGGGCAGAGTTCATATCTTAGGTTGGAAGATATCTTAGGTTTGATAATAATATTTAGTGAGATATATTAAACAGATTTGGAAATTATTAATGCAAGGTATAAAATAGGTTTTCGCAGCCAGTTTCAATAACCAAAAATTAATTCATTTTAACACCCGGCTCATTCAATTTCGTTTGAAAATGAATGCTCCGTCGCATCAGCATTCAACAGTCAAACGGAGTAATTCAATTTCAACAGTTTAACACTCACTGGTCAAATAAGATCGTTCAAATTAAGAGCCAGCAGCAAGAGGCTGCAGTCAACCGATGAATGTCATCAACTGTGGATGGATAGTTGACATTCAACTGAGGAACGGCAAAAATGAATGTCTTGAATGTAAAATAAAAAGGGGGGAAGAACTACTGAAACGAACCTAAATGAGAAGAACGACATCATGTGTGCGCGAAAACGAATATGAACGCAATAAAAAAAGAAACCCTTGTTGGAATGAATTCGTGTTTATGAAACTGAAAAAGTTGTTGCTAAAATTCACCGTGAAAACCTAGTTGGAGATAAACTTATTCAACTTCTCTGGTTTCATCAAACACACAACACAACTCATCCGTGAAAATTAATATTCATCAAATAAGATGGAGGTTTTAATTGTAGAAAACTGGGAATAATTGTTTATAATTTTATGTTTGTTGGATTTAGAGCAGATATGATGCGTCGTTACTTCGATTTAGTTCATTGGCATGTGTAAGAATTTGCGCAGGTACGTATGAGACATTCGGAAAGTTTGACCTTCTGAAAACATAGTAATTGGTTTCAGTGGTTTTTGTTTCTAGTCGTCAAAACCCTCTAGTTGTCAACGGACAAACAACAGAAAGGATTTGCGATTTGTCACGAATTTCTGGAACACACTCACATTGCTTGTTTCGACTGGTACAACTGAAACAAGTAACGGTGCAGACCTGATACTTCATGGAGGCAACAGAGGCAATCGCCTCCCTGCACGTACCCATTGCCTTGGTGCCTCTCAAGGCCATGTCAAAGAGTGCAAGTTTTCAGGCAACTTGGAGGCGACTTTTGCCCTGGGAACTCAACGTATTTGAGTATCAGAGTATTTGAGAAGGGATTAGTACTGGTATGAGCTTAATAATGAGCAAACTTTTTGCAATTTGAAACAAATTTCCAGTTTCTCTTAATATTAATCAATCCTGTGTTTCACTTTTCACTGCCTTCAAGGTTTGTTCTTAATTGGTTATGCTTATTTAACATTCTGATGGTCATTCATTCACAACTCATATTTCAATTTCCATACGGTTTGTCTCTAATAATAATACTTGTGTCCGAGCTCTCTCGCTTTTGGAATAGCGAGGGTAATGGTTGTGTGAAAGCAAAACTAGATGGGGTAAATTAGTGTTACTATAGTTGAGCTGAACAAAAAGGTGGGGTTGTCATGTGTGGGTAGCGTATGTGCTAAAAGCTTTTTCACGCGTGCGTGTTTTAAGCACATGGCTGTTTCATTTCAGACCTTGTGGCCTGTTCGTATCTGTAAATGGGTCGAAGTGTATGGGGCGCCACTTGTCAATTAATTGTTTAGTGTATTTTTTTGACATGTCTTTACCATGGTTTACAATTAGATGTACATCATAGAAATTGTTGTTATAAACCATGTTTTGAAGGTGCTTTAATTTTCATGGTTTATAAACCATGTTTTATTATGCTTCAGTTTTTATGGTTTATAAACCATGGTTTATAAACCATGGTTTATAAACCACGTTTTATGATGAATTCAATTTTCATGATTTATAAACGGTCCATAATTTATAAGCGTTGTTCGTGCTTTCATGGTTTACATCTAATTGTTACAAACCATGGTAAAAACATGGCACTAACAATACGCTAAAAAATTAATTGACAAACGGCGCCCCATAGAAGTGATACATGCTGTCAGCTCGTTTCAAACAGGAGATGGTTTTAATGGTTTCCCAAATGTCCGAGTGGTTTCCGTGCCCTCAAATCATAAATTCCAGCTCGTGCACGAGATTAGAAAATAAATAAAATTACTTTCGCTCAACTTGCTGCATGTTGCGCATTGTTGCACCGTGCCCAGATAGATACAAACTATAAGTTTGCAGTATATTTACTGCTGAGTTGTGACAGAAATTTCCTCACCTTATAACATTTTGACCAAAGTTTTGGGTTGATTATTGTCTAAGATCAGTAGCATAGCTCGTGGCGTAACTGTGGGGCAGCCCAGATAATGTGCACCCGCCTCCTCAGTGCCAGCCCCATTTGAAATCTTTGGGGTGTTAAAACTGACACCATGGGTGTTGTCACATATATACAACATTAACTTCGTAGGGTGTTAAAATAACACCAATGAAATTGTTTTGGCAGAAATTAGTGTTAATCTATAATAAAGCTAGCATAAACACGCCCCTGGGTATGTCACGGTTATGCTCAAATTGAGATCTCAACAAACGACATCTTCGTTCGTCTAGCTCTTGTTCCCTTTTTGTTGTGCCAGGAACTCGCTATTCAACTTTTGCAGAGAGACCATTGTTTGTATATGGCCCCAAAATGTAGAAAAAGCTTCCCGTACAAATCACAAACGCCAGCTCTCTCACATCATTCAAGACACTCCGTAAAGCTCACCTGTTCCAGCAGGCTTACTAAACATTCTACCGCCTAGAGCAAACTCTTGATTTTGGCGCTCGATAAATGACTTTTGATTGATTGATTGATTGATTAATTGATCATATAAGAAATGACGTCACAACACTTTTTTGATGGGATTAGCTGTTTCAGTTTCGTCTTGGCATAGAGAAGCGCCATTTACATTTCTTTCAACAAAACCGCGAATAACTTACACGTACTCTCTTTTGAGCCTAACTCACAAAGATACATCTTCCCTACCATAAAAGGCAATAATCCCCGGTCAGACTTGACCTGGATTACGGATCCCATGGAACCTGACCCGCTTCTGGGTCAGGCTAATCCGCTTCTGGGACAGGCTGACCCGGAAAGTGGTATGTATAAAACCAATGGATTTTGTCCCGGATTCTATACGTGGATCTTACCCATTTCCTGGTCATTTTAACGGGTCAATGATTCCGGGTCATACTGGCCAAGAAATGGTCAGGCCTCATGAGAACCGGATCCGGGTCAAATCTGACCCGGGAGTATTTAGAAAGAATGCATTTTTATTAATTGGGGGGGGGGGGGGTCAAAGCTCAAAATATAAGTACATGCCCAGCACGTTAGGCAACAACCGTCTTTCCATAGAAGAGTCTATCGTTCAACGGGGAGGAACACACGGGGGACAACAAAAAGCAAACAGGCTTCTCAAGTTACGCCCGAACTTGACGAGAGTCCGCAATAACCTGGAAAGCAACCTTCATTCCAAATCATTTGACCATACATGCACGCACACGTTGTCATAACACCGTGAGTCTCAAATTCCATTACGTGCCACGGTCTCAATTTTTACAGAATTATATTTTGGAAACCATGGTTGATGGTTGCTTGAACTTACATTCTTTGAATAACACTTTTTTTTCTGACGAGACTGTAAAGGGATATTGTAATTAATTTTGTTTTAAATATATGAACAGGTAAAATGATAGAGATTCAAATTCATACGGATTAGAAACGACAACTATGTCATTGGTTTCTGGAAGAGTACATTCATTCCGCTCCTCTAGTTTCCAAGAAACATATTATAAAGGGATGGTACATCATTGGTTTTTGGAAGAGTGCATTCATTCCAATCATCTGTAACACCATGTGTATATCTACTAGCTATGTAGATTTGTTCTTAGAGAACTAGGTCTTGCTTTTTATTCTACTGCCGCGGAGTAGATATTGGAAATCGGGAGACTACTTCTGGAGACTATACTTAGTTCTGAAAAGTTTTCAATAAACACATCGTACAACTAATCTGAAACACGTCATCAATTTAGCGTGTCACATTTTCAGAGAAAACACACATCTAACTTCTTCTTTTTTTACAATCAAAGTAATGATCCAAACCGAGGCTGGTGGGTCAGGTTCAAAATAGTCAGTCTCCTCTTTGATGCGTTTCAATATTCTCTAACCTAGTTCCACAGGTTACAAGACGCCTGTGCAGCATGAAAGATGCATGTGTTTACTCGTGCACTTGCTGAATTAATTTGAAACAAGTTGTTACAAATGCCACACAATGTGTCAAAAACGCATCTGCAGCTTGCGGGTGGCATACTATACAATTTAACATTGTTTAGTTGTGGTCTTCACACCTTGAGACATGAAGTTCCCAGGTCGACAAGTCTCACGAGATTTGAATGTGTTTATGAATATATGGACTGTATTAATATTGGTTGTCGGTGGTCATTATCTCGCGTGACGATGGTTTTCGACATGGCAGAACCTAAGGAATAAACCAACAGTGTGTATAGGCAAAACACCAGAAAACGTGTAATTAAAAACAAACATAATTTAGTACGTGATCAGACATAATTGTTTCGTTCACTGGTTGTTCTGTTGTTAAACTCAGTTTGCAATAATGAAGTGCCAGTGGTGATCTTGGTTGTTTCCTAAAGTAAATAATTATTACATAGTTGTATTGTGAACGAGGCTTATTAACCGAAAATTTACAGCTTGTCTTTGTTATAGTTTAATGGCGTGACTTGATTGTTTAATTCCGCGAAAGTGTGGAGGCAAATTAACTTTTTAAAGGTTGCCTGTGTTAGTCTTCCATCTCATGTAATTAACCGTCGTTGTTAATGGCGTTGGTGTTCCTATTGATGACGGTGGTGGTGTTTTGCTTTTTGTCGTTGCTGCTGTTGCTGTTTATATGTTGCTGTTTTGTTTGTTGTTGCTTGTTCTGTTGCTGCTGTTTCTGTTTTATGTTACTATGTTAATGTTGCTGTTGCTTCTGCCGCTGTTGTCGTTGCTGTCACTGTCGCAGTCGCTGTCACTGTCGTTGTCGTTGTCGTTGTTTTACTCAAATGAAACCTCTTGCTCGAGCAGTGTTTAAGATATGGGGTAACGTATTTTGTTGGTCGTGTTTGAACTACATTTTACAACCATGGGGGAAATTCCCCTATAGCCGCGTTGACCGATGTCCATGTTGTTGGAATAATTACAACCGAAGCATGGAGAAGAGATTCAGGTCAGGCTGTTTCAATCCATTAGGAATTAGGCAGTCCCAAGCCAATCGTGACTGAATAAAAAGCTCTTATATGTCAGTATCTTCCCCAAACAAACAAGACTACCCTCGTCTATTATGTTGATTGCAACAATACCCAAACAAATGATCTGGCTAAAATGTACCACAAATACTTCACAGCAAAGTGCCATGGTAACTTGACTTGCACACTGAGACGCCCCTGACATACGTAATTCGATCACAATGAATCAATTTGCGAGGCTATTGAAAAGTATTGAGGCCTACTTAAAAGTAAAGTTTATGTATGAGTAAGAAAAAAGGTGTATATATTAAACGAATTTAAAACATGAAGCATAACGGCAAGTATCAGAAATCTGGTTTTCCCAAGTGGTTTCAATAACTGTAAGTTAGTATAAAACCCTGCAGGGAAACATTTATAACCAATACTCACAACGGCGTAACTAGGTGGTAACGTTTCTTCCTAATTTTGCAATGCGCGTATCAAATTTGTTTGGTTTCTGTTTGGTCAGGATTCCACCCGGTTTTTATGATCAGTCAATGATAAAAGCAAAACTGTACAATGATTTAGTAGTTTTTAATTTGTTCTTACTCAGAGTATACCCAAACAGTTAAAACTCGTTTCCAATGGGGCGCTTCATACATACATGCTTCATACATACTACAAACCAATTTAACATGTACATGTAAATAACTTACTGTACTTCTTCTATAATAGTATAGAATCACTTCAAATCTGAATAAATTTGCTGCGATGAACGATTTTGACAACTATGTGTTATGTGTTGCTCCAAAGAATGATGAGCATTGATGTTGTTCTATAGGCCTATAGTGACACATTTTACATACAAAACACCCATCAATTAAATATGCACTCTAACACCTCATTGGTCTGAATTGACCCGGATTCTGGGTCCCATTTCTCGGTCAGGTGTGACCAGGAAAATGGCCCAATATGGGATTTCAGCCCGGATTCTGCGACAGTTTTTGTACTTAAGTATCTGTTTGGATGAAAGTGTCTTATCACCGCGGACAGTTCACTGCCGTCTCCTATTCGAGGCTCTTATACGCAAACGGCTGAACGTGCAAGGGGCGAATTCAAACACATCACAATGGAAATGGAAATTCAAAAGCAGTTTTTTAGTTCACGGCATCCTTCAAGAGATGTTTCCCAATATTAACTGTTATAATGTGCAATAAAGGAAACAACACGGTTTTACATTACATCTTTAGTAATATCACTCTCTGTAATTACCCTACATTGCTGCCTAGAGTAAAGAGGCTAATAATTTCATGGGGCCTGAGGCCGATCAATCTGGCTTGCAAAATTGGTCTCAAAAAAAAAATGTAAATTTATCCCTGCTGGAACCTTGTATTAGATACCAGGTACACAAGTAATTTCACAGCGTAATCTGACCCAACAAAATAAATTAACTATTTTTCTATGAAGTGTTCATTGTTAAATAATCAATATTTAACCATAAACTCGTTATACCAGAACAATTTGGTTTTTTTTTTTTTTTTTTTTTTTTAAATTAGGTTTGCTTTGCAAGCTGCAACAAGTACAAGACCATACAAAAAACGGGATCAGGGGTATACTGGGTTTCAGTTGTTTGACAAAAATAATTAAAACCCAATTATCACAGAAAACCCCCACAACAATATTATGTGGATTAACATGTACTTCATTATTTGCATTACTTTTATAACCCTGATGGTGGATTTTAAAAGGTTAAGAATGTCTCTTAAGTTGCTCAGATTGCAGCAGAGAGCATCTACGACCAAAACATTTTACGCCGTAATGTCTTCGCGCATTGCGCTAGCAATTGAGTCCATTATTTATGCCCCTACCAGATAATTGTTTTCCTGGCTTGCTGGCCAATAACTCTGTCCAGAAGTAGAATAATCTCCCCCCCCCCCCCCCCCCCCGCTACAATCATCTTCAGACGTGCATGGAAGATACCAAACTTATGGATTTCAAGCAGCTGTTAACGCTCTGAAAGAAAATGCGAGTGTTTACATAACTGTAATGTTTACGTTTATTCTACCGGATGGTAAAAAAAAAAAACAAGAGAAAATTGGAGCAGTCTGGACTGTTCAAATCTTCTCTTGTTCTTTAAGTAGAGCGATGGTACGAGGCTGATAACGCGAAACTTGATCTCGCCAGATAGATTTTTTTGGAATAAATCGATTCGGGCAAAAAGACTGATACTAATTAGATAAATTGCCACGGCAACTTGATATTTTAATTTTCTTGGCGAAATAAATTACCTCACTATCTATATGAAATGGTATTGCAGTTCTGTGTAGGTGCTGGCACTATAGGCCTGTATCAGGTAACCTTTTTTTAATGAATGTTTTAAACATATTTTTTTATTAACTGACTATTATTTTGTACAGGTACTATTAACTTTATAAGTGGTTAGCTTCAAATTAAACATCCCCAGAACAGTCCATTTCACATTCACCCTGGCCATGACTTGATAAAGTCCTGTTCGATGGCATTTTGAAAAACTAGCCAAGGCCTTATTTGGTAATTGGAAAAAAAAACGCTTCGGCATAAAACAATCATTCTTAAAAAAACAAACCCAATAGTTCTTAAAAGAAAATATTAGGAAATAAACAAATACATTAAAAAAAAAATTTTTTTTCAACTGTTGGTGGACTATAATTAGCCAGGCCTGGAATTGCATCTATTGCCCCAGTCTTGGCCTTGGTGGCCCTAAACAATTTTCCCATTGATTTTAAGAATTTCCAATGACCTTTGCAGAACGAAAATTGCCTTGTCCTCTCAAAGGTGGAAATTACAGACCTGAGACGCCCGTATTAAAGTTGCGTTTTGGTACACTTACGTAATATTTAAAAGATTGCGCATTTTAATTTTGTGTAAACGCTCGCCTGAAGTAACCGCTTATGCCTGAGTGACTTTGAACCCTTAAATAAATGTAAATTTGTAAATGGCCTCACAATAAGCTCCATAATAATTGGGTTTATCTCTTTATTTTTTTTGAAATTTTAACTTTGACCATTAAAGCAACTAAGCCCTTCTTTGTGAGAATCAAATGCACAGGCGACACCAAAAAAGTGGAATGAATACAGTCTAAACAATTCCAGGGTTAGAATTGACCCGGATTCAGAGTCCCAGGGAACCTGACCCCATTTCTGGGTCAGGCTGACCCATTTCTGAGTCAGGCTGACCCATTTCTTGGTCAGGCTGACCCATTTCTGAGTCAGGCTGACCCATTTCTGGGTCAGGCTGACCCATTTCTGAGTCAGGCTGACCCATTTCTGGGTCAGGATGACCCATTTCTGGGTCAGGCTGACCCATTTCTGAGTCAGGCTGACCCATTTCTGAGTCAGGCTGACCCATTTCTGGGTCAGTCAGGCTGACCCATTTCTGGGTCAGGCTGACTCAGAAACTGGTTAACAAAGTATAATTTTTCCTCAGAATCTTTGTCAGGGCGACCATTTCTAATTCGATTTGACATTTCATAGTTTTTCCTACCTTTTGCTACACAAAGGATCTGCAAAAATATCCTTTATCTCGAAAATAAAAAACCGTTCACTACCGACCCACATGGTATTAAAAAAAAATTACATTATTTCGGTTGAACTATTTCCCCACCACCTCCCAGTTAAAATAACACAAGTTGGAATATTACAGCACAATTACCATATTTGGAATTGTATTGTCACAAATACACTTTTCAAATTACAACATATACAGATACAGATACAGCGTCATTGGATGGGATAGCACCAACATTTATTATCCTTACCCTACGTTTATTATCCTTTTTTACATGTTCTATTCGCTGTATATTTTCCTGTAATTCGACCATTGGTCGCCATTGGAAATTTCTCGTTGCTGTTTTTTTAATTTTTTATTTTTTTATTTTAAGAATACACTATTAATGATCGAATGAAAAAAAAAAGAATTTTGACACAGACTCCGGGTGATACTGACCCAAATAGGGGTCAGGCCCCACGGGAACCAGAACCGGGTCGATTCTGACCCAGGAGTTTCTGGAGTGAATCAGGAACTAGAAAAATGTTCTTATTATTTATTTGACATCACAGACAACCAAAGAGTTCATGTTGTGAATATTATACTGGTCGATAAACTGCTCATTTTCAAGTCATGCAGATATTTTGATTGACCGCAAATAATGCTCATAATAACACTAAGGCGGCAAATCATGCATTATTTTATGAAACTCCTAAAGGTTAATATGGATCTACTGCAAATAAAAAACAACAGACCTTATTATTTTTATCTTTAGGGATAAACAAACACCTTCGGGTCAAAATTTCTTGGCCTGAAGTGCACTACAAAAAGCAAATTTTCGTCCAGATGGTTATGTATACAAGCACAATACAAGGGCCCAATTTCATAGAGCTGCTTAGGCACAGACATCAGCTATGCGAAAAAAACAATTTTGCTTGGCAGAAAGAGGTAACCAGCCAAAATACCATTTTATGTACGTAGTTTCTGGTTGGTTCCCTTCTTATTTATGCTTAGCAGACACGTGTTAAGCTATATTTTGTGCTTAAGCACTCTATGAAATTGCACCTTGGTTCTGAGTAACGGGCAGATATGTCTAGGTCAGCTTGACCCAATCGGGGGTCAGACGCAAAGAATCCCCACCGAGTTTGAACTTCCAGGGAAGATTAAAGGAATAAAGGAATTTGGTATTTGATGTGATGATTCCCATGACATTAAATATAATTGGGATGAACTGGGATAAATGTATGTGCGAATCCAAGGTTAAACGTAGCATTTAAATAAGAATGGGAGATTTGGTTTGCTGTATAATTTGGAATTCGGGTGAACAGAAACTGGGATGATATGGGCTAGTTGTACGGACAGTTCCAGGTTTACTCGCGTTACATTTGCAACAGAAACCGGAGATTTGGGTTTCCTGTATAATTTGGAATAGGGCTAAACAGGATTTGGGATGACCTGTGACAATTCCATGAGCAGTTCCAGGTTTACTCACGTTACAATACAACAAAAATCGGAGATTTGGGTTCCATATTTTGGAAATGGGATGACATGGGAAGATTTTATGGACAACTCCAGGTTTACTCATGTTACTCGACAACAAGAATCGGAGATTTGAGTTTCCTGTATAATTTGGAAATGGGATGAACATGAATTGGGATGACCTGGGGTAGTTATTACAATTAACATTTCCAGGGTTCCAAACATGTACTCGCAAGTTGACATAGAACCTGTAATCTGGATTTGCTGTATAATTTTGAATTGAGTTGAACAGGAATGGGGATTACCTGGTATGGGCGATTCCTACAGAGTTACTCACGTTACTTTGAATCGGGGTATAGTTTTCACAATAAAATTCATGACAACACATGTTGAGATTAAACATTGAAAACAAAAAACTATATTTATCAAGCCGTCATTCAGATAACAATATTTCTGTAAAATGTCACCTTGGGGGAATGAATTCCTAGTGACGTAACGTAATTGAGCCCGTAATTACCACTGAACTTTCCCGCTCACAATTTGGCGCCCTTTGGGTCTTTTTCGTAATGAGCCAGTATTTCACCTTCGAACAATTTGTCACAAATTGGGAGACTGATGGATTCGTAATTTAATCTCATTGCAGTGTTCCATGTGTGTATCAACACATAGACTTACGACAATAAAGTAGATTGAAATGATGGTGTAAAAAAATGTACAATAAATTGAATCTACCATTTAATGTCTAACGTTATTTATGGTTCTTTATTGTTGACAGTCTGGGCTGTTCGGGATGATAAAGGTGGTGTTGTTTATGACGTCAGCATTCAAATATGTGCTTGTTTTAATATTGTGCGGGTATGCTATAAAAAGGGCAAAGTGAGAGGTTCAGTCCAAAACCTGATTCATAAAAAACAATCATATAACAAGAAAGACAAGATATTGTACCACTTTTCTACCGTCACGTTCACAGTTTTTCCAATGGTTGACATTTGTTTTAAGTACCTGTAACCACTCAAAAGGGTTTCAACGTGTGAACGGACATACAGACTTTTTTTTTACTGAAAAATAACTTCAGTTGGTTTGTCTTATTAATACTCTCAAATTTCAGTCAAATGAATGTCAAAGGCAGGTAACTTTTTTGATGGAACTTTGAAGATTACAACAAAAACATCTATAAGAATAAACTCAAATTACATTCAGTACAAGCCTACACTTCTATTTACATGTTGAAACACTATGAAAAAACCCAATTGTAAAATTTCACAGGTTATTTGGACGGTGTTTTTATTGAAACTAGTTGTAACTCGCGTCGTAGATGTCTTTCAAATGGTGACCGTTAAGCCTCAAAACCTTCAAGTCATCACGTACTTTTAAAAATAAAGTAACACACGTTCAGAACTTAGACCTTTCCAAACCTGTCAAAAGCCATTTGCTTTTAAAACTGCAAATATTTGTACGTGGTTAACAGGCTCGGGACCCTGTTAAACAAAACATACTTGGCTAAGTTCAATGCTTTACAATGGCAATTATTAATACGTAATTCTTAACGTAAAATGCAAGGACTTTGTTGATGCTCGCACATATAAAGCACGGGTTAAAGTTGGTAAACTACTACAGACATTCAAAGCAATAAAAGAGGTGTATCTTTTTGGGGACACATACAGAAACTACAGCGGTCAAGTGTGTAGGACCACGTGACCTGTGACATCACATGTTTACAAAAGAACCACAGAGCCTAGACTTCGTTCCTGTAAGCACAGTTTGCTCACAGCTTAAATGTAAGAAAACATACACTCTTATGTTTATGGCAAGTGCACTGCATGCTTTTTATCACGCTTTCTTATGAAGAAATGTTTCTGCTGATGCTAGCAAATCACCGGTTTAAGTTGGAAATTGACCAAAGACACTTAAAGAAGAGGTGGTTTTCCCCGAAATGTTTGTGTAGCTAAGCTTTTGCTTTTACAATCTTGAATTTATGTGGAGATGAATACAAAACAAAATAACACAAATTTTCACATGATGACCATGTTGCCTGCAAGGAAATTGCTTGGAAATGTACTCGATAACTCTTTTGGAAATAGTTAAGCTAAAAGAAATTCGATAAGAAGCATAATTCCTTCTTTTTCTTTTGCTTGTAACTTTAAATAATTCTGCATTCATTCATTTAAGGAACAAGCGGGAATTGTTTTAATTTGTCACAGTTATTTGGCAAATTCCCCATTTCTCTTCATGAACACACTTGACGTGAATGATCTTAAGTATGTTTCTTGGAGAGTAGGCCCACATCTATATAGGGAATAAACATTCTTGAGATCATTTGCGTGAAGTCACTTTGAATGTAGAAAAGAGCCATATGTCCAAGACATATGGTAAATTGCAGAGGTACACCGAGATGTAATTGGCCTGGCATTATTGGGGCAGTTTTGTACACGCGATGTTTTGTGTCATTATGTCATCTTGCGTTAATTAAATTCGACTGAATATAAACAAATGATACTAAAATTGACAGAACAACGAGAAGGAAGATTTCCCAAAGGGAAGCACGTGACAAATGGTCCCCATCGACCAAACGGTATACTATTTTTTTGAAGAAACTTATTAGCCGAGACGATAGAAGATGCATTTCTTCAAAAATGCATATGATACCACAAGCTCAAACGGTACCCTCTCTATGGTCAAAGGAAGACCAGTGGCTGAGAGTTGTTCCAATCGTTTGACGTCACCGTTTATGGCTTTTTACAGTTCAACTCTCGCGCGTATTCGAAATTTGAGCCGTGTCAAAGTGTAGTGTGTTTTCTTTTTCCCTTCACGCTACAGCAATGTACGTGGACCCCGAAGGTTCACAAAAAGGTTCAACGCGCGCGAGAATTGAACGGCCTTTGTTTTTTAATGACCAATAGCTAAACACAAGGGCCAATCATGGGGAAAACTAAAGACAAATTAAGACAAATTATAGAGAGAGAGGGGGGAGATGGTATATGTTCACATTCCTCAGAAACTAGAATAGATTTCAAAATGGTGGAAAACAAGATAGGCTTCAGGGAGTTCCTCAAGTGCAGTACGAGGAAAAGCTATTATTCTGACCCCAACAGATACAGTGAAGGGTGAGAAGATGCGGCAAAGCGTGTGCTGTGTGCGAGTGAAGGTGTGTACAGAAGGTCCAAAGAGTGAAAGACCTTCTGCGCACATACACGGACATACCAGTATTAGAAGAGGCTTAATTAATGAAGAGACAGAGCGGCTAACAGAAAGAGGTTCAAGGGATGATGCCCGATCTTTATCCTATACCAGATTAAATAGCTCGTGCTGAATCCTGTCACGCAATGATAAGTGACGTGCTGAAGCACAGGCCCAGATGTCACAGCAACATGGGCGCATGGACAGTCTTTATTACACTTTTAAAAAAAACGGGTGACCAGGATTCCGGGTACCAGGGTGCCTGGTCCATTTCCGGGTCAGGCTGACCCGGTAATGGTATTTTTTAGCTCGGGTCATGCGTCTGGGTCATTTTGACACAGATTCCAGGTCAAACTGATCCAGAATGTAGTAATATCAACATCTAGAACAGTTATACAAGAATATGAATGTTTATGGTGGCGTAAATGTAAACTTAAGGATTGTGCAATGCAAAAACTGGGGGGGTTAAATTACACAATTGGTGTTGTCATTATAAAGATACCAAAAAGGAATCGAAATTTACATCATAGGGTGTTAAAATAACACAATGTCTCCATTGGTGTTATTTGAACACACTTTGTTAATTTTGATTCTTTTATGGGGGGTATCTATATGTGACAACACCCATGGTGTCAGTGTTTACTCGGGGGGGGGGGGACACAGTGATTA